>JAJEKB010000327.1:88748-150175 GCA_022393335.1 Macrotrachela quadricornifera | reverse complement strand
CTGCTTATAATATGAACAAATTTTTCTTATCAAATAGTGAATAGAGAATATACATATATAATCGAACAATCGTAAAAGAAATATTCATTCATCCATATACTAACATATAATATAAGCTATTACAGGTTTCATCTTTTTGTATCTTTTCTGTGCAACCATACATATACACATGTGCAATTTCATGCTTGAATTACTTCGTATCATTGGCGATATAAAATAATATCTGGTGTAAGATCAAATAATTCAGTCGATCATTTAAGTCGATCTGATATAATAAACTGTGTCGATTTCAATTTAGATTTTTTAGTAAGATAATATTTTAGATTGTCAATTAATTATCAAGGGATTGTTTATTTCCATTTTAATAATATCTGAGTCAAAATACTTGAGAAAAAACTCATTATATATATATGTACTATCAAAAGAATGATAGCATTCGCGGCATCGATATATCGCAGCAAGATACTTGTTGATCGAAAAGTCAATATATATGTATATACGACCAATTTGATTTGATTAAAAGGCAAAACGACATAATCATATATATGATGTCATATTTCTTCAAGATCAAAAGTAAAAGAATGTGAGCTGGCATGTGCACAGCAGGAGAAATACTATCTGTATCTATCTCTCTCTCTCTAATTACCTAGTGTAAAGAATGTTTTTGAGCTAAATTGGCAAAATATGTCATCGTTATTTTTGTTTTCAAATCTATTTTCGAAAGCTTTTCACTGGCGCCAATCACTATGGGTGGAGCATATCTAATCGAATGTGTATTTGTATGATTATTTTTCGAAAAAAAACCATTTAGTATTGATTGTTGATTTAAAATATTATTTTTTCTCTCAGACACGAGCTCTTGTTTAGATAGTGTGTAAGGTGTTTTACTTTGAATAACAATAATATATTCCTCACTATCAATGATTACATTTCACACATCATTATATGAGAGGACGATTGATTTTTATTTTTTAATCAACCATGAACTCCAAAGGTTTTTTTATTGATAATAAATGTTTTCAATTAAAAAAAAAATTGTTGTCGCCATTAAGTGGTTCAATCTTTTGTTTTTCAATATCAAATGTGAGATTGCATTATCAAAAAAAAAAAAGAGAGAGCCACTTATTCTCGTCGACAATGATTATGATGTGAAAAAGTGTATGAGCAAAGTCGGCATATAATATGCACCAGTAGCAACTAGTTTCAATGAGCTACTCGACAAGTGAAAGGAGCGCTTATTGATCGGGAGGAGGTCATGATTGATAATCTTTTCCCAGCATTATGTTTAGATGAATTTCAAACATGAACAACAGCTGTATTTCCTCAAAGAAAAGAATAATTCGTTCAACTCATCATTGATGATAATGAACTATAAACAATGTTGATATCTCCAATAGGAGAAAAGAGAGAGAGAGAGAGAAAGAAAGAAACAAGAGAAAGAATCATTAATATAAACTAAATACATTGACCAATGAATATATTCGTATGAAAAGAGAAAAAAAAATACATTTATATTTCTAAATATATCTGAAAGCTATATCACAAATATTCTTTACATAGACAAGTAACAATAAGATGGTTCTTTTGCCATATCATCAGGTGAGTTTGATTAGATTTTTGAAGTGCAAAAAAGCGGAACCCGACTTTTCCACATTCTAATATAAAAGATATTGCCGCATTTCACGGATATATTATCTTCAAATGAATGAATAATAATCATTAAAATGTGTATGTTATTAATGAAGAAGATTTACATATTAAACTGAACTTGTCAATTGAAAATGTCACATATTGTTATAAATAGATAATAATCTACCACACGTTCTTTGAATTATATGATGCTAGAGGGGTAGTTTGATAAAAAGATGATAAACTACATAGACGAATATCTATTTCTTTTTTCGTCAATAAAATTATCTATTTAAAGATGTGTTTTTCTTAGGCGTGAAAATCGTCTCCCTTAATGCGTTATAGTACCAAAAGAAAATACAGTAAACATGTCACTGAGCGTGACATTATGTCAAGCTTCGTTAAGCACAATCAATAAAACTACAATCGAATATCGATGCATTACATGATTATAACCGTATATTCATAAGAAAAATATGTTTTTATATTCGAGAATTAAATTGTATTTTATTTCTATTCCGATTGATTATCCTTGATATATGGTAATCATCTGTTTTCATGCTTACGTATTCATTCATTTTTTTTCTCCATCATGCACCATAATACTTGTGATAGTCTTCAATGTTTTTTTTTGTCTATAAATATATGTGCATGTGAAAATGTGACTGTTTTTGTCACTTAGAAGATCTCTCTGTTTCACGTTTCCGGTAGCATTATACTTTATACTTGTTTGCGGATGCTGACCGCTAACCCGGATATTGGTTTAGTTATGAACTGCTTCTTTTCTTTCTCTTTCGTCTGTTACTACTAATAGCCGGAATTGCTGATGATGATGATGATGATGATGGGAGTAATAGTAGATTGTAAAGAAAAAAGAAGAGAAAACGACACAGAGTCTGCGACACATTCACCCATATTTATTCTATTCGATCGTAGGATGAGTTTATTAGTAACAGCTATTTTTTTTCTTGTTCGCTCGTGTTAGATCAGACGATGAAGAAAGAAAAAAGAAAAAAAAAATCGTTCACCCAATCATTGATGCCCGAGGACGCAGAAAATTTTGCCGATTGGCTTGTACGAGTTTATATGCTGCCGGAGGGCATGATTGGTCAAAAACAGAGAACGAATACATTTAGAAAAAAAAAAGAAAAAACGTGCATTCAACTTGGTAAACATATATCGCAAATTTTATTTGAAAAATGGAATTCGTATGTGTACATTGATACCTGATATAATATATTTATTTATTTATTTTTCTTTCCTATTAATACAGGTTGACTTTTTCTTTCTATAATAAGTTTTGGCCGCTAGCTATAGAAATAAAAAATCGATCGTCATTATTCTTTTTCTCTACTGCGTATTTCACTACATACATATAATTCCATCATCTGTGCATTTTTTGCTTCGGGTATTTATCGTTGTCATTTCATCATCATTGGTTGTCGAACTGCCGCAGGATCTTGAGAACGAAGAAGAAAAAAAAATAGTTCAACAACGTCATCATATGCCATCCGCATTTGATTTAATCGATTCAGGCAGTGGTAGTGGTAGTGGTGTACATATCGATGTAAGTTTTTTTTTTCTAACTATTTTCTTATTATCAACACGTCTTTAGTTGAAATAAATTAGAAAAAAAAATTTGTCTTTGTTCATTTATGTATTGTAAAAATAGAAACATATATACAAAGACGTTAATTATCTTCTTTTATAAACAATTCATTAACTTAACTAGTTCATTTTGCTTTCTTTTTGTCAATATCTTATTCATTATATCAATGAATTTGTCTCATTCTTTTCAGGATGCAAAATATGGTTCATCACCAGCATCATCATCTTCACCATCCTCAGTTGGTGGCGGTCCATTCAATACATCTACAAGTTCTCGTACTGGACCCATTACTGATCCATCATTTCCTTATTTTCCACCACCATTTAATTCAACTTTTGCTACTCAATTTGATGTACATGCAGCAGCAAGTGCTATGGAACATTATCCAACATTTAATTATGGTACGGTAAACGGTTCATCAGTATCATCGTCATCTTATGGACCTACTCCAGGTATTCATCATCAACATTCGAATATAAATAGTAATACATTTAATACATCACCATATGATCCATATGCAACTGCTTATGCAGCAACGGCTGCTGTTGCACGTCATCATCATTCAATTCTTGATGTTCATCATCAACAAGCAGCGGAGCTTTATTCTCGTCATTCACAACATCATCAGTCGTCAACCACTTCGCTTGTTGATCATACAGCTCGTGTAAGTTAGAAAAAAAAAGTTTCTTTTTTTTTTGCTTCTTATGCACGATAAGAGTCTTGATGTAGTGTATTCAACCACATATAATTGTAGACAGACAATTTTTTCATGTACATTAACCACTTGATTCTATCAGAAAAATTTATTTGTAGATTCTTAATGGTGGAGATGATTTACAAACTAACGAATCACTTTATCATCGGTCACCAGCAAGTAAAAGTAATTTAAAAACAAAAGTTTTCTTTTGATTTAATTTAATATATCAATTTTTATCTTATATAGATAGTCGACGTTCTGATCCATCAAGAGATTCAAGTTCATTTTCATCAATGTGTTCAGGAAATAGTAGTGGATCTCTTTCACCAACAGATTATTTTTGTCAAGGTAAAAATAATTTTTAATCTTTTTTTCTGTTATGCTAATAATAAATGAAAAAAAAATTTTTTTTTCACAGTACCTGGGCGATTAGCACTTCTAAGTTCATCATCAAAATATAAAGTAACTATCAGTGAAATTCAACGACGTCTTGGTCCACCTGAAAATCTTAATGCATCATTACTTGGTGGTGTTTTAAGACGGTAAGAAATATGTTTATTCATTTCTTGAGTTGTTAATTTAATTAATGTTAGACACTTTCACTCTACTTTAGTCTATTTTTTTTTTTGCTTTTTGTGAGAGAAAAATGCCTTAGGCTTTTTTTAATATTTGATTGAATTATCAAACTTATGTTATAGAGCTAAATCGAAGAATGGTGGTCGAGATCTACGTAATAAATTAGAAAAAATTGGTGTTACACTACAAGCTGGTCGTCGTAAAACATCAACAACAACATTACTTACTTCTCTTGTTGAAGGTAACAATTCAGAATTAATTTATATTTATTAATAATAAATTTTGTTTTAGGAGAAGCAAATCAATTAGCAGTTGATTTTCGTACAGTATGTGAAGCTGAATTTCCAACTAAAATTATTGCAGATTATGTAGCAAGACATTATTCTGATCCAAATGAAATTAGTACACGAAGAAATATGATTTTAGCTGCTAAGTTAGTTTTTAATTATATTTTATTTAAAACTTTCGATTTTATGAAAATAGAAAAAAAAATATATTTTTTATTTTAATTTTTTTTATTATTATTCTAGACAATTAGTTCAAGAATTTAGTGATATACTTAAACAAGATCGATCACCTGTAAATGTTGCATCATCAACAAATAATAATAATTCTTCAAATTGTCGACATACATCTAGTTCATCACTTATTTCTCAGCATCATATACCTACAATTTCTAATAGTCTTGATCCATCTGTACAACGAGCATTATCAATATTTTCTCTTATAACACATGGTTTTGGTACACCAGCTATAACTGCTGCTTTTGATGTTTTTCAAACATATTTAACTGAAATGCTTAAAAATTATGAAAAAAATTATCCTATGTTCATTGCAACAACATCAACAAAAAATGGATGTAGTGACATTGATTAACTTTGTATTTTTGGACGTTTTTCTTTTTTTTTTTTCTTTTCTTTTGACAAATATATATGTATGCATATATAAGATAAACATATTCGATTGAATGAATATACCAGGTGCTACTGTTCTTTTCTCAATTCCCGCCTATCAAAAATGTATGTAATCAAGCGTACTAATCAAACTTAAAAACGCGTGCATGCAACCAAAAAAAATAATCTATATATCCTATACTTTTTCAATGAGTGGATCAAGTAGCGCGCAAGTATATAGGAAAAAAGAAGGAAAATTGTTTGCTACATCTGTTTAAATGTTGATGCTTGAAGCTATCTAATAGTAATAACATATGTGTGAGTATGTCGAGTAAATATATAAACAAAAAAGAGTGATTATTACTGATTGTTGCTAATAAAATAAGTCTAGGAAGAATAAATCATCATTTGTCTTATAGTGACATCGTTTATTTTAATCATTGATTTGCTCAGTATTGGATTGATGAAAATATGAACGTATCAAATTAGAGTAACTTTTCAAACAAAACACTTAGGATTTATCTTAGCAACGTTTCTTTTTTCATTATAGAAATATTCTTTTCGAAATGGATACGGTAAGATATTATTTAAATATAATTATTAATTATTTTGTTTTTTTATTTTGTATTAGCCATCAACAAGTCAAGTTCAACAAGTACGTGAAATAACTCGTATAGAACGAATTGGTAAATAATTACGTTTTTTTCTTAAAATTATTTTCTTTTATAAATAAATATTTTTGATTTTATTTAGGTGCACATTCACATATTCGTGGTCTTGGTCTCAATGATAGTCTTGAAGCACGTACAGTTAGTCAAGGAATGGTTGGTCAACTTAAAGCTCGTCGTGGAGCAGGATTAATTCTTGAAATGATTAAAGAAGGAAAAATTGCTGGACGAGCATTACTTATTGCTGGTCAACCTGGAACAGGCAAAACTGCTATTGCTATGGGTATAGATTTTAAATAAAGAAAATAATTTATTTTCTATATATATATATGATTATTTAATAAGGTATTGCACAAGCATTAGGATCGGATACACCATTTACTGCTATGTCTGGTAGTGAAATATTTTCATTGGAAATGAGTAAAACTGAAGCATTAACTCAAGCATTTCGACGTTCGATTGGTGTTCGAATTAAGTAAATAATAAATAATTATTTATTGATAGAATATTTTGATTTTTATTTAAGAGAAGAAGCTGAATTTATTGAAGGTGAAGTTGTTGAAATTCAAATTGATCGACCTGCAACAGGAACGGTATAAATATAGTTTTAAATTAATACTTTTTTTTTGTTTTTTACATTTTAAAAGATTTATTTTAGGGTGCAAAAATTGGTAAAATGACTTTAAAAACGACTGAAATGGAAACAGTTTATGATCTTGGTCAAAAAATGATCGAAGCATTAACTAAAGAAAAAGTTCAAGCTGGGTATATTCTTTCAATAATTTCATTTCTTAACATTTTTTTATTTTTTATTCAGAGATGTTATTGCAATTGATAAAGCAAGTGGAAAAATTTCTCGACTTGGAAGATCATTTACTCGTGCAAAAGATTATGATGCTATGGGACCACAAGTAATTATATTTTAATATATTCTAATAAAATTTATTTATTTTTAATTTTTAGACAAAATTTGTTCAATGTCCAGAAGGTGAATTACAAAAACGTAAAGAAGTTGTACATACAGTAACATTACATGAAATTGATGTTATTAATAGTCGTTCACAAGGTTTTCTTGCATTATTTTCTGGTGATACAGGTGAAATAAAATCTGAAGTACGTGAACAAATAAATGATAAAGTTGCTGAATGGCGTGAAGAAGGAAAAGCTGAAATTGTACCTGGTGTTTTATTTATTGATGAAGTTCATATGTTAGATATTGAATGTTTTTCATTCTTAAATCGAGCATTAGAAAGTGATATGGCACCGATTTTAATTATGGCTACAAATAGAGGAATTACTAAGTAAATAATAAAACATACAAACTACATAAGAAAGCAAAACATAACTCAGTAAAAAGATGAAATACAAAAAAAAGCTATTCCTTTATTTCTCACTCGTTAGTTACATTTATAGTAAAAAAACATAACATGTATTTAGAATTCGTGGAACTAATCAACAAAGTCCACATGGTATTCCAATTGATTTACTTGATCGTCTTTTGATTATTACTACAAAACCATATGAACTTGATGAAATAAAACAAATTCTTAAAATAAGGTTTTTATTTTATTTTTAATACGAATTTATTTGTTTAAGAAATTAAATATATATAATATAGATGTGAAGAAGAAGATGTTGAAATGTCTGATGATGCACTTAATGTCTTAACTAAAATTGGAAAAGAAACATCATTACGATATTCAATTCAACTTATTACTCTTTCAAGTATTGTTAGTCGAAATCGAAAAGTATAAATAATATAAAATTTTATATTTTAAAACAAAAAAAATTAATTTTTTTTTAGGCTCGAGAAGTATCAATTGATGATATTAAACGTGTTTATGAAGTATTTCTTGATGAAGCTCGTTCAAGTGATAATCTTAGAGAATATGAACAATATTTTATGTTCAATGATCTTAGTAGTATGTACTTATGAAAATCATTTAAATTATATTTATATGTATATATTTAGATGAACAACAAATATCAGAATCAACAATGGAAACTTAATTATATATTTATATCAATAGTATTCTGTTTATTTTTTCTGTTTTTGTTATTACCAGTCTTTTTTTTTGTTATTATTATTTGTATCTATAAATTTTTTATAGAGATTCTATATATGATGATATTCAAGAAAAGAAAAAAAAACATAAAAAAGATTTGATATACTATTAATGTTATCTCTTTGAGAAGTATATTCCATGTTGCAAGCATATAATTTGTCTTGTTCTTTGTTTATTTGTTCTCTTATGCGCCAATACACAATTGACCAATGCATCACAATTAACTAAACAAAAATGTTTTGCAGATTTCTGTTTGTGGAGTGTCAATACTTACCCTTGTTTTTCTGTTTCTTTATCTTCATCATTATGATTATGATTACTATTATCGTCGGCGAGCTTTTTGTAAGAAAAATGAGACAGAACGAAGAAAGAATAATGAATTATCTTCATAATATGCTCAAAAAAAACAAATCGTTTTGTATGCTAATATGATAGTTATTCTTTCCTGTCTTTTTCTACTTCTTCTTCTTTATGGAATAAACATGGATGCTAAAAGATATTTGTTTATCTTGAGATTCTTGAGTTGATCGCAGAATTTGATTTGCATATTGATCAATAATATTTCTATGATATTCTTTTTTCTAACACAAAAAACATATTACTAGACGATGAATATGATAAAAGTGAGTCTATGAGATTTTATAATCGATTAAATGATATAACATTATTATTTGAATGATATGTGTTTAAACAAAAGCGAAACATCTTCGATAGACATAATCGATATTAATGGACTTGTTCTTTTCAATTCTTCTTTTTATTTAGGTCCCAATTGAATTGTACAGTATAAAACTATTACTTCATCCTTTACTTAAGAAAAGAGAAGCAATAAATTTTTTTTTTGGCTAGTCAATATTGATTTGTATGTTAAATACATGACATCTGTACTAGACATTGATGATAAAAATAAATTGTTACTAATTCTTTATTGGTACTAGTCGCAAAATTCTTATTGAATGAACAATTATTACATAATTTCATTAGTATATATGTATAATAATGATATACATTTATTCATGAAGTGCATATTATTAATTCAATATTCTTATCATAATTTACAATTATAAAAGGTAGTTTTTTTGTTTTTATAAATAATTATTTTATATTGATAATGAATTGAGAACAATGGTAATACAATGTTTTTTTTTCAAGAGTAATAGATCGAAAAAAATTCTATCATTCAGTATTCTAATATTTAATGAATAGTAAATAACTTGATACAACAAATTACTATTATGTTTATATTAAATGATTAAGTTTATTGAGATAATGCTCAATATAAATATATATAGTTATTTTTACATTAAGTTGAGATAGAAAAATAATATCGATTATAAATAGTAATTGTCTTTGCTTATTCTACTAACATAATGTCGATCGAACAGTTCCTAAAGAAAAAAAAACCCGATGAAGATTAACTAATTTTTTGCATGATCTATAGTAAGAAGGAAGATTTATCATGGTAAACATCTGTTGATTAAGAATCTATGTTGTTATCCTGCGAATATAACTTGGAGCGATTCAGTAGAACTATTGGCACTTTATAATACAAAATAAAATACGAGTTTTAATATAAATCCTCACAAAATAGTAGCCCATTATTTGATTCAAAAATATATTAATATTTTTAATTTTCATATGAAACCTATGTAATATGATGTAAGTACAAATTTTTTTTCTTTATTAAGATCTAACCAATAAAAATTCTGTTATATATTGAAAAAAGTTTTATTTTTTTAGTCAATATTATTCTAAATAAGATATGTCCAACGAAAGTATTAATTCTGAATCATTAGTCCATAACAATAATCATCGATCTCGTTCATTATTCTCTCAAGTTCGTGAAACATTTGGTGGTAGAAAGTGTAGTCGACATCGAGTAGAAACAACAGATGACTCTGCATCTATATTATTACTTCGTGAAAAAGGTCGATCATTCGATAATGGTGAAATACAAAAACTTCAATCAAAATATCATATAAAATCGACTTCGAAAACTAAAACACCATTTTCACTTTCACATCATTTATCTTTACTCAATCAAATTAAATCACACATTATTGGAGCTCGTAAATGTCGTCAAACTGCATCATTAATATGGAATAATGATGATGATGATGATGATTACCTATCATTACCATCTATTATATCTATTCCAGTAAGTTATTTGAATTCTAAATACATTTTACTGTTTTTATATGCATGAAAATATTTTTTATTATTATGCTGTATTGATAATTGACTGTATTTTTGAAACACATTCTATAAAAATACATATTGTCAATAAGTGAAATAAAGTGTGTTGTCAATCAGTGGTGCATACAATTTGCTCAAAAATATTTGTTATAAATAATTATTCTGTTATACAACAAAATTTCTAGGTCACACTACTGTAATTTTTTCATCTAAAATACGGTAGTAAGTAATCATTTATTATACGTCGTTTCGGTTGATTGGTTTTGTTTACATATTTATATTTTCATATCCCCTAAACATTCGTGAGTAGAAAGCACAGGTTGAGACCACATATATGTTGGCTATATTCAAAAAGGACCGTAAAGTAGGTATTAAATGTACTTAAAGTGTTATTATTATATTTTTTTTTACAGTAATAAAACGTTCTATATAAAAATATATTATCATTTTGATTAAAATTATTTGATAGAATATGATATTTTCATAAAATCCTTCAAGAATCATACGAATTCAGACATATCTTTTTTCCCATAGATAAAATGACACCAAACTATTGACTAAAAAAAAAGTTGAATAGAAAAAAAAATCTGTGTAAGATAGAGAATATTACAATGAGACTATTCTTTTCGTTCTTTTTTATTTCTGTTTTCTGTTAGATATTCGATAAAAAAAAATATGTGTTTTTTTTGTTGCAACTAATCATCTGTTGCATTTCGACATGTGTATTATTCTCATCTAAAACATTATTTTTATTGCCAGACATACAGAAATAAATTGAAGAAAAAAAGAAAATTAGATTCAATTTCGATTGAATCATGTTTGTCAATAATAATAAATTAATTTTATTTGCACATGAACTATAGTAGAACGCATGATAAAAATGTAGTTATGAAGTATTTATGTGTTTGTGTTAAGGTGATTATTTTTTATTTAATAGAAATTTTATTTCAATATATAATATTGGAATTGTTTTTTTTTGTTAGGAGTCGAAATCATCGTCGACAAATGAAGATAATCAAAGTCCAACAATTAATGGAATTGGTTCATCTTCATCAGAACCTTTATTTAATACAAATATTCAAAATAGCAATGACACGACGATGTTATTAAATGACTCCTTAAATATGACTATAGAAAATGAAGGACAACAAAAATCACAAACAACTGAAACTAATCGAACATTACGTCCAGCACGAACATCTTTAACTAAATTTACAAATCAATTTACTCAACGTGCACGAACTGTTATGACTGGAGCTCCATCATTAACATCAATTTTCACGAATTCATCCGCACCAAATACTCCTGAAGAAGTTTATTGGACAGAAATTATTATTGAAAGAGGAAAAGATTTATCTGTTAAAGATATTAATGGTACAAGTGATCCATATATTAAAGTATTATATGGTACTGAACCAAAATATATAACAAATACAATACCAAATAATTTAAATCCAATATGGAATGAAAATTTTACATTTTTTGCAAATGATTTAAATATTCCATTACATTTTGATGTATTTGATTACGATCGTATTGGTCGTGATGAACCAATGGGTACAACAAAAATTGATTTATCAAAATTACCATTCAATAAATTATATAGTGCAACACTTGAATTAGAAAATGAAAAAAGAAATGATGGAAAAATTGGTATGTTAAAAATTAGTGTAACAATAACACCAAAACCAGCTGAATTTCGTCAAGAAGTAATAATACAAAATTTGAAAAAAAAAAAAAGATTATTATTTATTTTTAAATTAAGGTTCTTCGTCATCTAGCGAATCAAGTAGTAGCAAAACCACAATTATTTAGTCGTTTAGGGTTAAATAATGGAGTTATAGTATCTCGACGTATGATTGATGTTTTTGTAATTGAAGGACGAAATTTAATGCCAACAGGTGTTAATAAACTTTGTAGTCCTTATGTTAGACTTAAATTTGGAACAAATAAGAAATACCGTACACAAGTAAATTATATATAAAAAAAAATTTGATTTATTTTTATTATTAACTATTCTTTAGACAATAAAATATACTTCTAACCCTAAATGGTGTCAATCATTTATGTATGAAACAACACTTAGTGAAATTCCACCATTAGAATTAACAGTTTATGATGATATTGGTTCAGAAGAATTTATAGGACGGTAAATAAATTAAATGATTTATTTTTGTTTTCTTTATTTTTGTTTTTGTTTTTTCTAGAGGAGTTTGTAATTTAGCACATTTAGATGAAGAACAAACACATCGAATACCAGTTGATCTTGAAGATGGTGTTGGTATAATTGATTTATTTATAACAATAACAGGAACAACACCATTACAAGAAGCAACAAATAGTGGTGATAGTTCAAGTAATGTTGCTCTTGATACTATGCCATCAAAATTAACAGAAGCAGATATTCAACATTATGTATATAAAAAAAAAGCAAATTTTTATTTTTAAATAATTTTATATACTTTTTTATAGAAACCATTATCTACAATTCGATCATTAAATCCAATAAATGATATTGGAAAACTTGAAATAAAACGTAAAATATTTATATTTTTAAATAAATTTATTTAAAATAAAAAAAAAACAAATACCTTTTTTTAGTTTATCAAGCACGTGGTCTTAGTGCAAAAGATATAACTGGTAAATCTGATCCATTTTGTATTGTTGAACTTGATTCAACTCGTTTACGTACACATACAATTTATAAAACACTTGATCCTGTTTGGAATAAATCATTTGTTATACCTGTACAAGATATACATTCTATACTTGAATTATCTGTTTATGATGAAGATCAAAATAAAAGTAATGAATTTATTGGAAAAGTTGCAATACCATTATTAGCTGTAAGAAGCAAATTTAAAAAGAATATTTTTTTTTTGTTTTATTTTTCTTAGATAAAAAATGGTGAAAAAAAATGGTTCACATTAAAAGATCAAAAATGTATTTTACCTGTTAAAGGTGCTATTGAAATTGAAGCAACATTTATTTATACAAATGTAAAAAAAATTCCATTGTTTTTTTTTGTAAATAAATTTTTATTTTTATATTTTAGATTAAAGCAGTTATTCGAACATTTAATCCAAGACAAAAAGCATATTATCAAATAAATGAAAAATTTAGTGTAGCAGTATGTATATTTATTTAAATAAATTCTTTTCGTATGTTTAGTTATTTAAAGGCTATTAAACAACATGTAGCACGTGTTCAAAATATGCTTAAAGGTATAGTTAATGTAGCAAAATTTATTGATTATTGTTTTCAATGGGAAAGTCCATTATTAAGTTTTACAGCATTTATGGTATAAAAATAATTGTTAAAATATTTATTGATAATAATAAAGAAAAATAAAATTTTAGGTATCACTTATTATTGTATGGAATTTTGAATTATATATGTTACCTTGTACATTAGTATTATTATTTGCACGAAATGCAGTTATAGAATATCGTCGAAATCGTCTTGGAAGATATTTTTCTAGTACAGGTGATGAAACAATATCAGCTATTGTACAACCAGCTCCTGTAGATGAAGAATTAATAGATGCTGAGGCTAATGCAAAAGTAAAATGATAGAAAATTTTTTAAAATTAATTTATGACTTTATTTTGTGCCGGTATTTTTAGGAACAGAAAAAATCATTATTGGGTGTTATACAAGGTATTCAAGAAACAGTTCTTGAAGTACAAGGTTATATTGATGCTGTTGCTTCAACATTAGAACGGATTAAAAAGTAATAAAAAAAACTTTTTTTTTTTTATTATATTTATTTAAAAAATATGTTATTTTATCGTAGTTTATTTAATTTTACTGTACCATGGTTATCTGTGCTACTTACTATTATACTTGCTCTTGTTGCAGTATTACTCTATTATATTCCACTTCGATATTTAATTCTCGCATTTGTTATTAACAAATTTACAAAACGATTTCGTAAACCTAAAGGTTATATTGATAACAATGAACTAGCTGATTTTATGTCAAGATTACCATCAGATCCTGAATTGGTTAGTGTTTTTTTTCGTTTGTAAAATAGAACTAATATCTTTTCTTATCTTTATGTTTAGTTGCAATATCGAGAACTTAATGTTCTTGGTAATCTATTAACAGCCAAAAAAAATAAATGATGAACGATAAATACCAAATAACGAAATATATATATATATTACATTTCATAATAATTGAAAAAATTGTTTGTGATAAAACAATATGATCATTCTTGCAATAAGATGTAATAATGCTTTTTTTGTTTTGTTCTTCTCTATATAATTTATTATATTTCTATAATGTTCTTCTTCTTGTATGTGTTCGTTATTGAATAGTTTCACAAATTAAGCATCGTTTAGATGTGAAATTATTTGATTTTTTTTCTTCTTATTATTACCAACCAGGATTGCTTTTGATTTATATATGTAAGACTCGAGAGATTTGATCAATCTCATGTATTCATATCAACTATACTAAATCCGTACATTGATGGGAGGAATTTTTGAAAGAATTTCTTTTGAATATTGAACAATAAAATTATGAATTGAATTTGTTTCTTTGATAATGATAGTCTATTCATTTTAACATATTTGGATAATTATAGAGCATTCATCTCTACGGATTTTACGTACTAAAAATACAAGATAACAGAAATAATATGAACTATTTTATACAGATATGCAATTGCTTAACATCAAAACGATTGTTATCTTCCACGAATCATAGAGTATATTGAGTACAACCATTTAAAATGACAAATTATCGTAATCTCATACTCAATCGGATTTTATTAATAGAAAAAAAAACTAATTATTACAAATCGGATTTATCTCTATCATCAAGTATTTCATATAAATCATCAATTTCTTTTGGACACCTATTTGATAATACTTCACAACCTTCTTTCGTCAATAAAACATCATCTTCTAATCGTGTTGCAAAACCTCGATAAATAGATGGAATATCTTGACAATTTAAAGGAATATAAAGACCTAAAACAAACGCCAACATAAAATAAAAATATAAAAAAAGATGTATTTTAATTATCTACCTGGTTCTATAGTTATTACATTTCCTACTTGAAGTGGTTCAGAAAATGATTTTGATTCACAATCATGTACATCCAAACCTAAATATAAAATATTTAAAAAAAAAATTTTTTTTTCAATATATTTTTCATTTACCAAGATGATGACTAACACTTGTTGGACATAAATATTTAATAATACTTTTAGCATGATTATCATCTATTGTTCGGGAAAAAATAAGTTCTTCACGAAAATATTTTATCATATATTGATCAGCTAATGTATTTAAATTTTCTCTTGATATTGTTTTATCATTTGAATTTAAATATTGAATTAAATTCTTTTGTACAGTTAATAAGATTTCATAAAGTTGTCGTTGTGATGATGAAAATCGACCTTAGAAAAAAATAGATCCGCAGGGCTATATAACAAACAAATAAAAGATTTATGTTCTCAAACATGGGTAAAGATCAGAAAGAAGACTGTGAGCAGTATATAAAGCTTTTCGAAAAGAATTTCCTTGTGATAAAAGATTAACTAGCAAAAATGTTTTGTTAAAATGCAATGAACAAAATAAAACAAATGAGAATGAATATTTAAATATTGTCATGCTGAATCTGGTTTTGTTCATCATAGATTATTTTCTTTATATCTCTGAGCAGATCCAAGCTTTTTACTAAAAATCAATAATGACATTCTTCAACTGTTATCTTCTAATCATTACCACTCATAAAAGAAAGCATTTAAATTAATCAATTCATAGCAGAAATATTAAAGTTTTTTTAACAAAATTAATTTCTGAATACCATTGATAGGCCAAAGACGTGTTATATCACTTGAATATTGTTTAAATAAACAACCACCATCTAACATAATTAAATCATTTTTATCAATTGATTGATCATTTTTTTGATAATGAATAATATTCGATCTTTATAAAAAAAAAAAATTTTACTTTAAGAAAAATTTAATTTTTTTTTAAAAAGATACCTTCCATTAGCAGCAACAACTGGATAAAAAGCCATTGAAATATCACCAAGTATTTCACATTCATATTGAAATCTAGCTTTAATTAAATATTCATTTTGAATATTTTTTTTACAATTTTTTATTGTATTAATAAATGCATTTGATGTTAATTGACATACTTGACGTATTAGATTTTGTTCATTAGATGATTTTATTGAACGTAATGAATGAAGAAATATATTTAATTGATTACAAATAATTGATGATGAAAATCTTTTTAAAAAAGGAGTTAAATATTTTTTATTTATACTCATATCATTCATAATTTGTAAATTATAAAATAATATCGATGATGATGGAATTTTAAATGTTTGTAATTTTTCTATTGAATAAACATGATCAATTCCAAATATTTGACAAATTTTATCTTTATCAGTTATTGTTGATCCAAACCAACGTTCATATTCATCAATTGAATTCATTGTATATTCAGATAAAAATAAATTCGATGAATAATTTTCATCATTACCATTTAGTAATAAAACAGCATCAGGTTGCATACAACCAGTTAAATAATAAAAATCTGATTGTTGTTTAAATGGAAAATAAGCAACATCAGGACCCATAAATAATCTTGTTGATGATGGAAGACAAATTGTAAAATTTTTTGAAGATTGATTTTTATTAGTTTTTATATAATTTCGAATAAGATTAACAAGTGAATAACGTCGTTGATCAAATTCATTTAAACATATTCCTGTAGATGATATATCATAATGATCAATATAAATATGATGATAACGAATTAAAGATTTTATCATAGACTTAATTCGAATGATAAACATTGAATTTTTTTGAAATTTTTTTTTTGATATTTCTACATTGAAAATAAATTAAATATAATTATAAGATATACATAGTGAAGACATATTTTCTAAGAATTATAGAAAGTGAAAGAAAAAGCTATCATCGTATTATATGGTTATGTAGATTCGAGATTAGTGAATTTTCATCACGCGAATGTCCATCATGAAAAACACACCGTGTAACACTCTCGGTGTGGATAACAGCGTGGATGCGTGTTAGCCTACTACTGGACATCCTTCTCAATGTATGGGTCTGTCAAGTGTATTTCTAACTCATTTTCATCCATATTCACACCCAGATTTAAACCCAGATCATCACCGAACCCGCACAAAAACCTTATGCCTGTCTGTAACTTCATACACAACGACGTCCACACCCACATTTACGTTTATTACCTCATCTATACCTACTCACACCCACAGTCACATTCCCACTCGTACTAAGATTCTGATGGTGTGGTTTTTCATGATGGACGTTTGCGTACTGCAAATTCTGGTTTTCAACCAGCATTACATATTATGTTAAATTTGACAATAAATTTATGTTTTGTTGTAGAGATATATGTGTTTTGGCATATCAGTTGATAGTTTAACTGTAGTATATGCACTTGTCCCAGAGCGAAAACATCGATGCATCTTATAATTGACAATGTATATGATTCGTTTCTCCTCATTTACTCATATTTTGTAGTAGTTAATGGAATAATCAACACAAATTATCTTAGTGACAACCGTACAAATGCTTAAATGATAGACTATGCTGTAAGAATCGATGGAAATTTTTATTACAGTTTCAGTCAAACCGCTAGTTCTACTCCATAAAAAAGTGTATGCTATACTTATGCTCTCACACACCAACTTGTTTCATTTTAATTATTCAAATTCGGTTTACAAAAACATTAATCAAGATCAAATTTATTCCATATAAAAATAAAAACAAATTTAGAATTTATCCCATTCTCGATAGAACTCTTATTAGTTTATCAATTTGAGAAAAATCTCGCCATTCATATTTTGAGAAGGATGTGAGACGCATTGTTGTTATATTTAATTATGTGATGAGTATAGACAATGTTCATATTTTTATTTGTATACTTTCTTCCTAGAAATGTTTTTAAGTAAGATTGGTATGTGAAATCAAAAGATTTGAAATGATTTGGTTTCCTTATGTTATTGTAAAAAAGTGATAAAGAATAATTTATAGATGGATATAACTTTAAATATTTTAATTGATAAACAAATAAGAATCCTTTATAGAATAGGACGAATTCGGAATTAATTAATTATTCTCTGAACTGAATTTTGAAAAATTAAAGTTAAAAAAATCTATTATAGTATCATACTATAGTAATAGTTGCGTATCACTAATCAAGAGCCCTGCAACATCGTTTAAGAACTTATTACAATCTATTAAGTGAATTAATTTTTAATGTAAAAGCGATTTGATAGTTAGGAACCTTCTTCAGTATGATAAAATCTTTTCTAATTAATGAAAAAAAAATAATTGTTATTTTAAATATTTTTTTATTATTTTATAAAAAGAAACAAAATTGTCAAGATTGAATATAAAAAAATAAAATCATTTGACTGAAATATTGCACTATGATTATTTAATCAACTTCTTCGATTGTTGGACCTGTACTATTTGATTTTGATTGATCATTATTTCCTGGCATATTATTTGTACCTTCTAAAATAAAAAATAATATATCTATATTCATATAATAGAAAATAACTTACGATGAAATTTTGACATAATTGGTGAACAAATATTTTCAACTTCTTTAAGTTTATGTTGAAATTCATCTTTATCAGCTAATTGATTCGATCCAATCCAATTAAGTGTTGATTCAATAATTTCATTTATTTTTGTTTTATCATCATTTGATATTTGTGATGAAATTGATTCTTCATTAATAGTTGATTTTATATTAAAACAATAAGATTCTAATGCATTTTTTGCTGATATACGTTCACGTTGTAATTCATCTTCTTTTTTATATTTTTCTGCATCAGAAACCATTTTATCAATTTCTTCTTTTGATAATCGTCCTTTATCATTTTTAATTGTAATTTTATTTGTTTTTCCAGTTGATTTATCAACAGCAGAAACATTTAATATACCATTAGCATCAACATCAAATATAACTTCAATTTGTGGTACACCACGTGGTGCTGGTGGAATATCAGTTAATTGAAAATTTCCAAGTAAATGATTATCTTTAGTCATTGTACGTTCACCTTCAAAAACTTTTATATCAACACCAGGTTGATTATCTGAATATGTTGTAAATGTTTGCGTTTGTTTTGTTGGAATACTTGAACTACGTTTAATTAATGCTGTCATAACACCACCAGCTGTTTCAATACCCTATAAGAAAGAAATTAATAAAACAAAACAAAATTCTTTTTTTTTTTTTCGTATATTCTTACTAATGAAAGTGGTGCAACATCAATTAAAAGAACTTCTTCAATTTCTTTTGATGTATCACCAGTTAATATAGCTGCTTGTACAGCTGCACCATAAGCAACAGCTTCATCAGGATTAATAGATTTATTTAATTCTTTACCATTAAAAAAATCTTGAAGTAATTTTTGTACTTTTGGAATACGTGTTGAACCACCAACAAGAACAATTTCATCAATATTTGATTTATCCATTTTAGCATCTTGTAAAGCTTTTTGAACTGGTTCAAGTGTTGAACGAAATAAATCAGCACATAATTCTTCAAAACGAGCACGTGTCATATTAGAATAAAAATCTACACCTTCATGAAGAGAATCAATTTCAATTGAAGTTTGAGCTGCTGAAGATAATGTTCTCTATTAGAAAATAATTTTAATAGATTAAGAAAAAAAAATAAATATTTTATTTTTTTTTAACTTACTTTTGCTCGTTCACAAGCTGTACGTAAACGACGAAGAGCACGAGCATTTTGTGAAATATCTTTATTACTTTTTCTTTTAAATTCTTGCATAAAATGTGTTACCATACGATTATCAAAATCTTCACCACCTAAATGTGTATCACCAGCTGTTGATTTAACTTCAAATACACCTTGATCAATAATTAATATTGAAACATCAAATGTTCCACCACCCAAATCAAAAATAAGAATATTTTTTTCATCAGAGGATTTTTTATCTAAGCCATAAGCAATAGCAGCAGCTGTTGGTTCATTAATTATACGTAAAACATTAAGACCAGCAATAACACCAGCATCTTTTGTTGCTTGCCTTTGTGAATCATTAAAATAAGCTGGAACAGTAACAACAGCATCTTTAATTTGTTTTCCAAGATAAGCTTCAGCTATTTCTTTCATTTTTGTTAATACCATTGATGAAATTTCTTCAGGCGTAAATGATTTTGTTTCATTTTTATATTCAACTTGAATTTTTGGTTTTCCATCTTTATTAATTACTTTAAATGGCCAATGTTTCATATCAGATTGTACAGTTGATTCATCAAATTTACGTCCAATTAATCGTTTAGCATCAAATACTGTATTATTTGGATTCATTGCAACTTGATTTTTTGCTGCATCACCAATTAAACGTTCACTATCAGTAAATGCAACATATGATGGTGTTGTTCGATTACCTTGATCATTAGCAATTATTTCAACTTTTCCATGTTGAAATACACCAACACACTAAAATAAATTTTAGGATTTTAATTTAAATTATATCATTTATTAATTACTTACAGAATATGTTGTTCCTAAATCAATACCAATTGCACGAGCCATTTCTCTTTAATAGTATAATAAATTTCAAATATTAGACAATGTTGATTGTGGTTTCTACACATTGTTTATATATTATTATATCTCCTTTTTCTAAAGTATTCGAGAATATTCGAGTAGTAAAAAGATGATGAAAGAGGGACTGTGGAAGGGACACAAAAGTCAATAATGAATGACTAATGGGAAGTTCTCATTATTATGAAACTATATTTTTTGAGTGAAAGAAAAGAATGACTTTGATTCGTTAAGAATATTACAATGAATAAATGCGACATCTTTTCAAATTTTAATATAATTAATCTTTAAAACATCATTTATTATTTACAATAAAAGCTATGAATACAATATATATATATATATATAATATAAGACAATAAAAAAAACAAGTAATTAGAATATTAAATTTTAAGTTTTATTTTGTTATGGATATTCATTTTCGAATGGTGAAAGTAAATTTCGAATTGATTCATTTTTAAGACAACCATTAATAAATTCTTCTTCTGATAATGATTGATTACAATCAAGATCAAGTGCACGAAATATATTATATGTAACAGATTCTGGTGAAGTTTTATTCATATTATATCCTGTTAATAGAAAAAGTTTTTTTAATACTTCAATCATTTCAACTGGTTCAATTGTTTGTGAATGATTTTTATCAAATAATGAAAATGCATATTGTAATTTATCTATAGGTTCACCAATTGATGTTATAACATATGCAATAAGAAATTCTTTAAAATCAATTCGATTATTTCCTAAAATTTCAAAAGAAAACAAATATATATATATATATATTCTTAAATAATTGAATATTAAAATCTACCATTATGATCAAATGCATTAAAAACATTTTCAGCAATAGATTGAACATTTTTTGTTGAAGAATTTTCTAATTCTTTATAAAATTTAATAAATTGATTTTTATTTAATTGACCATTTGGACATACATTTAAAAATTCTCGATACCAACCTTGAATAACATATGGTGTTAACCGTGTTTGTTTCATTAAATATCGATAATCATTTATTGATAAATCTTCTTCTAATTGATGTTGTTGTTGATTACCCATTATTCCCTATGTCTTTCTTTCAATATTAGTTTAAAAAATCAATATATGATGGTGCAATGTCTATACACTTTTCTTGTTTCTAAAGGAATCTTTTATTACATGTCACATCCGTGATGGATGTCATGAAATGTAGCGTATATGCGAGTCAGGATTAGATAAAATTATAGAAGAAAACAACAAAAATACGCTCTTTTTTCTTGTAAAAAGATTATTCCGTCCTATCAATAAAAACGTATATTCTCTTCTTATTTTTTCAAGATTAAATAGGAATATTTAAATAAAAAAAAACTTTTTATTGTAATAATATTATAACTAAGATTTATTTTTTTCTAAACTATTTTGAACAAATATTGACCTATGAAATATTAGTAATTTTGCTTCTATTATTAGCAGATAAGGGTTCATTTACATAAAAAACAATCATTCTTATAAAAGGTTTCCCGATTAAAAAGCACGAACACATCACTTGATGATCATATGCATTATATACGTTAAGAAAAACAATAGTTTGAGTTATAAATCTCTGAAAAAATCTCAAACTTGCCGCTGGGATATATTACTTATAGTTAAAGATTAGAATAGAATCATTTGTTTAATTCAACTCTATATACTACAATAAGGTCAAAATAAACTCGTCTTATATATCTTTATTCGTTTTAAACAGACTAAAACTACTAAATTTTATTGAACAAATAAAATATTTCTCTTTATCATTATATTCAGCAGAAAATCTAATTATTAATACAATTGGTTATATATTTGATAATATACTAAAATTTAACTGCTTAATAAAAATAATCATATAGTATATCCTTGTGAAACAATGAACTGATCATTGAACATCGTTATTGAAATGTCAGTGTGTCGCAGATATAATCTTTGTATCTTCATTTTGTCTATAAGCCAGACAGACAGAATCAAAAACGAATGATATGATAAATGTAATAACCTTGATCATTGCCTATTTCATTTTCTCTTTTTTTTTTGCGGTTTTTTCGTTTCTTGAATGAGTAATGCACTACCTTTTCTATGATAGAAATCTGTACAAGATACAAGCCTATGAACTAATATTATATACGTTTATGTTTTTATTTTCTTACGTTCTTCTTTTTTTTTCTATAACCAAGGTTAAGAATATTTTTGCCTTAGTCTATATTCTTTTTCAATGATTTTTTTCACCTTTTCAACAAAGAGGAATCATTCAGCCGTGTGGATGCAATGGTTATGCTTTTTCTGATTAAGTAACGTAACGTTTCATATACGAATAACAACAAATTATCAAGGATATCTAACACATTACATCTATAAATAACATAAAGGTAGAAAAAAGCAAGTGAACATCGATATTTCTAGTCTCTCTCTGTCTAACAGACGTGATCAAACAGGAGAGACAGACTCATTTTTGATTATCATATGGGCACCAGTAACGGTAAACAACATAGTGCAAAAGAAAATAATAGACGAAGATCAAGTTTTAGAAGAATATTACATATATCATCACGTCAAACAAACAATACATTACGACCTATAAGTTATGCAGGAATAAATGAATATTTTGAAGAACATCAAACTTCCATTCGACCAATGTCGATGATTGATGTTATATCATTAAATAATTCAGAAATAAGTATGAATTATAATTATATAAATAAACTATTGAAAAATTATTTTATTCTTTTATCATTTTTCTTAAAGAAACATCTACTGATAGTTCTAATATTATTCCAACTGAAATAATAACTAATACAATTTCTGTACGACAATGTTCTCTTCAATCAATATCAACAAGTAATTAATTTAAATACTTCTTTAAGATTATTTTCATTGATAATTTTAGATGAACTCTCAGACCAGACTACAAATAATTGCGAAGAAAATATTGATCTAAATAGAATCAATAAGTAGGTGAGTTTTATTATTTTATATACACATTTATATTTATTTTATCATTTAATTAGATTAGATGAAACAAATTGGAGATCTTATATTCCAATAACATATGAAAAACTTCAGACAATAAAAATATTAAAAGATTTAATATATGAACGTATTAATAGAGAATTAAGTTATATATTAGATCGTTTACTTCAGTTAGAAAAAGTCGATGAACATAAAGAATTTCTTCATTGGTTTTTTAATGATATAGAATATTATATGCATTCAATTGATGATGATGATACATATTGTCATAAACCAGTATTATTACGTACAATAGAACAAGATCGATTTGATTGTACAAGACATCTTCTTGAACATCGATTATTACCAAGTAAACTAGATATAAATACAATAAATGATCAAGGTCGTCATTGTCTTCTAATGCTTTCACATAAAAATGGTCCCATTGATTTAATAAAATATCTTTTAACACATCATTTATCATGTCTTGATACAAATAAAATTGATTTACATAAATCTAGTTCATTACATCATGCCTGTCGTCATTTTAATTTATCTTTATGTGAAATTCTTCTTCCATATACATCAAAACATGTTTTACAAATTGAAAATTCTGAATTACATACACCACTTGATTATTGGCTTGAATGTTTATGTTCATTAAAAAAATTAAAACCAACACATTTATATTATAATATGAATTCATTACGTTTAGATTATTTATTAAATAATAATAAAGATTTTAATTCAAATATTTATTTTCTTCAATCAATTATTAATCGTGGTGGACAAATAACTAAATTACCATTACGTTATATACGTTCAATATTACCACAATTATCATTTGATCAAAAATTATCATATGTTGATCATCATGTTAATCTTTGTTGTGTTTTATATAAAAATCGTTTATCAACATTATTACATGATTATGATCAATTTAAAACAAGTATTCAAGCAAGTGAAATTCTTACTGAATTTATTTATGCATTAGGAGCTATACAAGTTGAAGTACACAATCGTTTAACAGAAAATGCTTCTTCACAAAATGATCATTTAGTTAAACTTAAACAACATGAAATGTTACAATCAACAATGCGTATGTTATATGGAAAATTTTTTCGTTTACTTGATTGTATTTATAATAATCCAGATGTAAATGTTAAAAATCTTCATTTTGAACATATATTTCGTCGTGTTTGGATTTTTTGGAAAGAACCTATTAAAGTATTTATTAAACAAACAAAAGAAAAACATTTTTCATTAAAATCAATATGTCGAATAGTATTATTTAAATGTTTAAGTAATTATCCAGATGATATACAAAATTTATCACTTAATTCTTTTTTAAAACAATTTCTTACTTTTGATAATCAGTTTTTTATAATTCAAAGAAAAATTTAATTTTAAATAAAACATTTATTATTATTTTAGTCGAAAGAGATTTTAAGACTAGAATTAATAAATAAAGATTATTTAGATCAATTTTTAAATATAGTTTATATTCAGCCATTCTTTTCACTTGAGTTTTACATTGGATAGAAAATTAATCATGTCAATTTATTTTTCCAAGGACGGTGAGAAAAAAAGTCAAAATTGAAGAGTCAAAAAAAATCGTTCTCATTCTGCTTGAATTCGGAGAAAGAATTTAAACTTTTTTGGTAGTCATCACTTTCTTTTTGAAGCAGACTTTCCAACATTCTTTGGACTAATCTGATCGCAGTTCATGCAATATTATACTATAAGATTTTCAATAAAAAAAATATTTTTATTAATTCACTGCCTGATCAATAAAGAAGAAGTATTATAATAAATTACCGGGAGTACTGACTGATATCATGACATTCTCTTTAATTTTATTTATACAGTTTATTATACGATACAGAGTTTTACTATGGGAAGCTATACTATATACTAAGTAGAAATAGAAGCCTAGCTAGTTATAGAGATTCTGTCTTATAATTACGACAATGATGAAGCATCATTTAGATTCTATAAAGTATAGAATGTTTTCGAGAATGATGAAACAGACATCTAGTTATAATACTAATTTCTTACTTAAACACGAACTTAGAATAGAGTTCTTTAAACTTAGATTTTTATCAAATCTAGAGTAAAATGTTTACAGTAGTCCTACCAAAGCGGAAAAAATCGCCTAGAGAACCTGCAAATTTAGAGACAATTAATATTACCAAAATATTCAAATTCGGAGAAAGTTTCAATGAAAATTTTCCGAAGCATGAGATAATCCTCCTATTCCTTCCACAATCTCGCCGCCTCTAATTTTTCTTCATCATAAAAAAGTTCATATGTATTTTCTGCAATAATGATTTTATGTGTAAATAGAAAAATGCATGTAGTTTATCTCTACCTTCCATAATAGATAAGATTTAAACAATAATACATTACTTCTATGATACCGACATCTTGCTCAAACAATGTTTATATTCCAACTAGATATGTTTTTTGGATAATTATTAAACAAATATTTTTATTGTAAAATAATACGAGTTTAATATCATTAAATTTAGTATATATTTTAAATAAATTCTTTAGATAGATGTCACTTATCATCTGAATTTAGTATGACGAGGCAATTTCGACACGAATCATGGCGACAATGAACAAAGATATATAACAGCGAATCATGACTCAAAGTATCATCGGTCATCAATTCATTTCAATCGATCATTAGAAAAAAATTTACTCAACTGAAACGAACAAGAATGAAAAAAGGCTCAGTATTTGCGAATAAAAAATGTTCATTAGCAACTACTTATGGTACACCAGTTAATATTTCTTCTACATCATCATCATTTTTCGATAATAGTCTTCAACAAATCTCACATAATCAATTAGGACATTCACGAAATTGGCAAGCAACACCATTAAATTCACATCGTTTTCCTCCCCTTCATTATCAATCACAACAACCAAATTCAACATCTAGTATTCGTGTAAATGCTATGATTAATTCTGCTATTAATACAAACACACCAAATTCTAATATGCTTAATCGAATTAAACCATATACACTTCATGGTCTTGTCGAAAATCTCAATGAAGTAAGAGAAATTTATTTATCAATCATTATCTATTCTTTTTTTTATTTATTTTCTTAAGCTACTTGCTGAACTTGCTATTCCACATTCTGTACGGTATGATACAAAATATGGTTTCGAAGATATTCTTACTGTACTCGATGTATGTAATTAATTATTTTCTTTTTATTTATTTAAACAAAAAAAATTATATTTTTAGCATCTTACAAATCCATCTCGTTATGAAACTCATCGTTTTCAACCATTTCCACCATTACCTCAACCAACTAAACCTGGTGGAAAAATTTCTTTAACTGATCGTTGGGCTTATTTGAAACAAATTCTTCTATTATATCGTCTTTCAACACTTGAACAATTAACACGTATTAAACCAGAACGTACAATGGCACATGATCATATAATGATTATGTTTGAATTATTAATACAATTAACAACATGTATAGTTAAAAATCAACAAGAACAAGAACGTATAGCAAATAATAATTATTTAACTGAATTTAAATTATTAATGCGTCAAATGTTTTGGATTGGAAGACATGATCCATCAGTTATGGAAGAATCTATGTATGAATTACGACGACATATTTATGCAAAAGATAATCTTGAAATAATTGATCGAGTACAAAATGAAAAACAGATAAATGAAATGACTATTCAACGTGATCAATTAAAACAACAAGTAAAAAAAGGAAATGAGAACAAAAAAATGCACTACTAATTTCTTTTTTCATATTTTAGTTTGATGAATTGAAAACAAATCGTAATGAACTTGAAAATGAATGTACAATATTAACAACAACAAATGAAAATGATCTTATTGAATTTACTCGAAAACAAGAAGAAGCATCTGATGAACAATCAAAATTAATTGAATTAACACAAATTGTTGAACAAAAAGGTTTATATTACAAAAGAAAAGAAATTTTTCAAAAAATTTTTTTTTTTCTTTTTTAAAGAAATAGATAAAAAACATTTAACGGATCGTAATCAAATATTATCAGATAAACTTTTTACGCAACAAACAGATGTTGAGTTACAACGTCATATTCGTTCAAATAGTGAACTTAAACAACAACATGAAGTTCTTCTTTCAACATTACTTCTTGAACAACAATTACATACAACAGCAGCTAATGAACATAAACGACTTGTTAAAGAAGTAAGAAAATTATAAATTATTATATGTCATCACAATAGAAACTTGTTGAACTTTTAGAAGATCTTAAGTCTATAGATAAAATCATGTTTTTTTAACTATCCATCATTTTGAACGAACAATTTTTCACTGAAGTTTTCTTATGAGAAAGTGCTTCAATATTATATTTTTCTAAATGATTTAATATACAGAATAGATGGAATGAATAAATTTTCATTTGACCTATTCAATGACCTATGATTGTGAATGGTAGTGAAAAAAAACAATTTCTTCTTTGATTATTGCATTTATTGATAGATGTAAAACTATCAAAATAATTCGACAAACAGTTCGTTGTTTGAGAAAATGATAAATATTATTTATATCAATAAAAACAAATATATCGTGCTTATAAAAGAAATATCCCTATTCATTCTTTGTAGAATATTCATTCGAAACTACAGCATCAATATCTAGCTAGTAGATGTTTTTGTCAAGGTCTTCATTTCGTATTTAAATAAATCTAGCAGAAATGTTCATCGTGGTTGAGAATCCGCCGCTGTCGTGACGATATTATAGAAATTTCTACCGTGCCGCGATGGACATCTCTGAAATCTAGTGAAAGATTTCGATTTTAGAAGCTTTTGGTTAAATTAATTGATTTTTTTTTTATTTATTATTTAGTTGCAAGAAATCCTTGGTAAATATCAAATATTAATTAGTGTATATAAACATAAAGCACCACGAACACCATCAACAGCTGTTGATTTTGATCTTAGTGATATAATTGGTGATACAACATCAAATATAAATAATGATTCTGTTAAACAAGCACAAATAGCTATTGAAAATTTAACAAAAGAAATAATAGCAGAAGAAATTTTACTTACACAACGTCATCGAGATCTTGAACAAGAATCAAAAAAAGTATTCTTAAGAATTTATTTTATTTAACAGAAAAATAAATTTCTATTATTTAGAAAATTGAAGAACTTCAAGCTGCTGAACGTGAATGGAAATCAGCTGCTAAACATGGTCAACGTCGAGCAGCTCAACAAAATGAATTAAGTCGTTTTCAACAAGAAATTCGTTTAATTAATACAAAAATAATCGATCATGAACGACGAACTGATGAAAAAAAAGTCTTAACTAATGAATTAAAAAAAGAATTTGATCGAGTATATATGTTTATTTAAAAAAATTTCTAATCAATTATATCTTTTTTTTTTATTTTAATAGATTAAATCTGGTATTATTGATTTAATATCACGTTTTGAAATTTTAGAAACAAATTATATTAATAAAGAAGATGAACTTCGTTCGCAATTATTATGGTTTATATCTGATCAAACTCAATTAGCTAAAATATATCGACGTGATGTTGAAGAATTAAAACGTATACAACAAGAACATATGTCAAAATTAGATATAAATACAAATTTAATATCATTTGATGAACTTATTCAACAACAAATTAATAAATATTATTATTATCGAAATCTTGATGATGATGATGAAGACGAAGAAGAAGAAGAAAATACTGATAATGAAAAAATATTAATTACTGATTTGAATAAAGTACATGAAAACCATGTTTTATGGTTAAAAAAGAAGAAAAAAGATTCAAAAATAATCGCACCTATTATTGAACAACTTCGTATGTTTTTTTTATTTTTGAAGAATATTTTATTTTAGTTTTTTTAAAATTTTTTAGAAGAACTTTATGATCATCTATCAATACTTGATGCTAAATGAATCTACTCATTATGTCAGATATTGTATTTTTTTTTTCGTTTTGTATTGTATATTTTCAATGATCATGTCAGATAGATGAACGTAGTTGTGATGTTTAAAAAGAAATATTGTAAAGCATTAATTTTGTTATATAATAATAATTGTTATTAGTTTTAGATCAGTTTTTATAGGATTTATTTGCAATGATATAACTGAAATATTCATTGAAATTCTAATAGGTATACATATATTTTTTATACATCTATATATTCTCATATTTTATTAAGACTCTTTCATTAAGAAAAATGGATGAATCAGATGAAGATATTGATCCACTTATGGGTCCTGTTGCTGATCTTATGGCTGAACATAATCTATCCTCAACAACAACAACAAATGTTAAAAATTCAGTTGAATTAATCGAAATTCCCGATGAAAAAATCCGAATTCTCGATTATTTATCATTTTTTAATATTCATTCACATTTTAAAGATATATTCAATTATATTCTCGATATTCAATGGTATCATTATATTAACCAAAATTTTCCAAAAACTGATGATGAAATTTCGATTAATCCATCTAAAATGTATTCATCATTAAAGAAACTTGCATTTTTTTCTATCGTATGTCTATTTCATTTTCATTTTAAAATATTTATTTATTTATCTATTTTTTGTGTATCATATTTAGTTCTATGCAATATTAATCTCATTAATACCATTTATATTTCATATGTTATTTTTTATTTATATATTATTTATTATTATTATTGATTTATTTTTTCCACTTTATATTTATTATAATTGGTTTCAATGTATAAAATCTATTCATTTATTTATAAATACTATACAAAATCATTATCAATGGTTAATAAAAATTCATGGTTTTCAATTAATTCGTCCAATATCATCTTTATTTGATAATCAATTATATCAATATCGTTATAGAATATTTAAAGAATTAAAAAAACATTTTTTATCATCTCGATATATTGCACAAAAATATTCAAATGAAACTGAACAATTTATTTGTTCTATTAATCTTAATGAATTTGGTCCATTAATTAATGAAAAAGAAAATTTTAATATTGAAAATTTAACAAATAAATTTGATCAAATATCAATTAATTCATTATTAAAATTATGTCATTTACAAATAAATGAATGTATACAATTAATAAATTTAAATCGTCCAAAAACATATTGGTTATTTTATAATTATAATAATATATTATTAAAATCAATAGAAAATATAAATAAATCAAAGCAAAATTGTTCAATTATGTTTAATTCTATTAATATAGAAAAATGTTCAACAAATAAATTTCTATCATCATATTTTCTTCTTCGTTCAAATTGTGAACAATTATTTGAAATGAATGAAAATAATATATTTAATATAGAACAATTAAAAAGAATTATTCAAGATCTTAAAATAGTTATTTATACACTTGAAACTATAGAAATAAAACCAATATCAACAATAAATCAATTAAACTCAGAACAAATATTAACAAATGAAAATAATTTATCTAATATATCAAGTTATCATCGTTTTGATGATAAAATTCAAGAATCTATTGATGAAATTCTTGTATGTGATACAGGAAAAAATGATAATGATGATGAAATAAAAAAAAATTCTTTTAATATTGATGATTATGATCAACAATTATTACGTGAACAAACAAATTGTCTTATGAAAGAACTTCAAGTAGCTATTCAAGGTAAAAAACAAGAATGGAATGAACGTGAACAATCTTTATTAGGAAAAATTGATAATAATGAAGAAATAAAACCAATTATTATTAATGATGAACCATTTGAAAAAATTTCTTCATTACCAAATACAACATCAATGTTAGATGAGCTTAAACATACATTTGTATTAAATAAAAATAAACTAAATATTCATGAAGATGTATTTGGAGAGGATGAAATTGAGGATTTTGGTGATGATGATGATGATGATTGAAAAAATTATTTTGGTTTTAGATATATTGTTATAAACAATTGGAAATGGGATTTTAATAAAACGAGTAAGATATAAGGAGAGTTTTTATGAATGTCGAATAGGTAATAAGTATACATTACAATACATAAATTTATTTACTTTGGAATGAATGTGTTCAAATTGTATAGGGAACTTCTTTTATTCTAGATAAATTAAGTGTAAGTCGATAAAAACAAAGATGTTTGAAATAAATGATCTTTTCGATACATTTCTTTTTCGTGCAACAACATTAACTGGTTTTTTATTTTATTGGTTACCTATAATATGTATTCTTTCACCAACATATTTAAGTCCGTTTGGTTTTGTTGATTCAACACAAGAATTTAAAGCATATCGAATGATTCAATATGATTTATATGGTCAAGCATATGGTAGTCGTCAAGCATTTGTTTCAAGTGAAGTTCGATTGTGGTCACATACAAATCTTAATCGAAAAGCTGCATTAATACGTTTAGATAAATTAACTATTGAACGTTTTCGTTTTCTTATATCGAAAGGTATTAATAGTTTATTTATTATTATACCACCAACAAATATTCCATGGACAGATGAACAAAAATCTGAAATATGTGATTTAGAAACAATTTTACTTAGTGAAAGTGTTTCAATACCTATTTATTTTCTTCAAGAAACTGAACAAATAAATGATTTATATAAATCAATTGAATCACGACGTGATTCAACAAAAGATTCAGCATTAGCTGTACTTTATGATATGGTTACAGCTGATGGTTATCAATTATCAGTTAATACTGGAAAATATAATCAAAGAACAGATAGTGTTTTATATAATATAGGTGGAAAATTAATTGGTCATGGTATTGAAGAACGTTTACCAAAAATTCTTATTGTTGCTCATTACGATTCACTTAGTTTAGCCAGTGGTTTATCACAAGGTGCAGATTCAAATGCAAGTGGAGTTTTAATATTATTAAAATTAATTCGTTTATTTTCAAAATTATATTCTAAACAAACAACAAGAGCTAAATATAATTTACATTTTTTATTTGCTGCTGGAGGAAAATTAAATTATCAAGGAAGTAAAAAATGGATTGATGATTATCATGATCAAAAACATCAACAACAAATTCCAAATGATGTTGATGTTGTTGTTTGTCTTGGTAATAAAAAAACATTTGTTAAAAAGAAAAAAATTCCTATTAAAATAAAATATTCTTTTTTTTTTTGCTTATAGATTCATTAGGTCAATCAAATCAACTTTATATGCATGTTTCAAAACCACCAAAAGAAACACAAGCAGTAAGTTTATTAATATTTTAGTTTTAAAATAAACAGTTCAATATGAATTAACCGTTGATGTAATTAAATTTTGACATGATCTCTGTTGAAATTAATTTTACAGATTAATAAACTTTATGTATATATATGAAGAAGTATTTTAAAAGTTTTGATTTATCTTAGAGATCTAATTTCATCTGTAGCATGTGAAAACTTTAAAACCTAATCAATATTTCGTACAGATCTTGCTTAATGGTAAAAAAATCTAATATATACATCATAAATGATTTAATCCGAAAAATCATCTACTTTTTAGCAAAGCTATAGATTAACTTTATATACTAGTAAATACACCAGTCATTCCAAAAGTTTTTCGTTCGGTTCTTCTGAAAGCCTCAGCTTGCATTCAAGTATTCTGTTATAATACTTCGACATATTTAAGAATATATGCAAAATTTCGGACTTCTAAGTCGTATACTTTGCCGTAATCTACCATTTCTTCTACCTGAATAACATACCATTTTCCATACGTTACATAACGGATGACTTACATTAAATGACAGAACTTTGAATTTCGTATTTTGATCTTTACAAACATTTTATGAAAATAAAAACAAAATGTACCAGAAGATGCAATGTGAAAAGAGAAGACAATATAAAACTTGTGGTGATTATGTATTTTTTCTTTCGAAATAAACAGTAAATTGTAGAGCTTTTCACGCTGCATCTTCTAGTATATTTCGGATTTTTAGTAAAACGTATTTAGGAATTAAAAATGAAATGCAAAGTTCTCTAATTTATGATGAATCATCCATTAGCAGGTTGCATACACTAAATACAAAAGCAATGATGGATCACAGTGAAGTACAAAATTTAGAAGTCTAAAACTTCGCACATAATCCTAATTATGCCTAAGCATTACAACAAAATACTGAAACTTAAATTGCACCTTTTAGAAGAGTCGGGCGAAAAAATTTTTGAAGTGACATATGTGATATTATGAAAGTTTTATCTCTATCAAATTGAATCAATATTTTACGATGCATATTTAGATAGATATATATTCAATCGCTTATAATATTTCAATCTAAATTCTTTTTTTGTTTCATGACTTTTGAATATTCAATAAAATTTATCTCTATGCTAGCTTTTCTCAGTACAAAATTTCCACCCATCTATTTTCCATTATTTTTCAGTAATGATTCCTACATAACATTAAATCTCTTTCCGCTTCGCATTAACATTTGATATACTAATTCACTATGCATGACATCCATTTGGTAGTTTCATCTATCCTTAATACTTTTTTTTTGTGTGTTGTTATTATACATAAATTCAAATTATTTTTATTTTCTTTTTAGGCCGGTATTTTACGTGAACTTCTTATACAATTAAGTGAAAAATCAACTTATGGTTCATTAAATTTTGAACAAATACATAAAAAAATTTTAAAAACAAGTGATTTTGTTGCATGGGAACATGAAAAATATTCTTGGTCAAAATTATCTGCATTTACTTTATCACATTTAAATTCATCAAAATCATGTTTACATTCATCTATAAGTGATATACGTGATGATATTGAATTAACATCTATTGAACGTAATTATCAATATATAAGTGATGCATTAATACGTTTAATATTTAATAAAACAGATATAGATTTATCAATAATTGATCAAAATTATTTATTATCTAATCAACAATCGGATTATGATCAAATAACATTTACAAAAGAATGGTTAACATTTTTAACAAATTATTCAAGATCATCATCATTATTAACAAAAAATCATCCAATTGTTTTAGCACTTGAACAATATGCACATCGATATTTAACAAATGCTGTTAAAACAACAATACGTCCAAATAAAAAAGATCCAGAATTCGTTTTCTTTGATGGAGACAGTGATCAAGGACGACAATTATATGTTTATCGTATTAAACCAGCTATATTTGATCTTGTTTTAGCTATATTTATTGCTGCTTATCTTGGTATTGTCTATATGATAGCAGCAAATTGGTCAATGATTATTAATATTCTTTTACGTTATAAATCATTTACAAATATATTTTTATCATCATCATCATCATCACAATATGGATCATATAAACGTAAAATAAATTAAAGAAAGATTATTATATACTGAACAAAAAAGCTTCCGTCTTTTTTTTTTTCTTTTTTTCTTTTTCTTGCTGTTGTTTTGTTACCTTTGCAATGTCTTTTTCAACCGGTTGTTGTGGTTTCTTGTTTTTTTTCTTAGAATAAATTTCACAAGAAGAAAAAAGTAGAAATAAAAAAAATTGTTTATCAAAGTTTTTTTTTTTTTTTAATCTATTATCTTGGGAAATTATGTATCATTTATTCCCGTTCTAATATTAATTGTCATCACTACATACCAACAAATCTGATTCAATATACTGTACTTACACGAAATAGTTAAGCACATATTATTGATTCTAATTCGATTTAGTAATGACAAGTGTCATATTTCATTCAACTCAATAATACCAAATCTCATGGGAACGTTTCAAGATGAACGGAGAAGGAAGGGGCGTATACGAAAATATGTCATAAATTGTACTCAATGTTCTACATATTTTACCATATAGTTTATCTTACATTCATCATTCTACAAACAAAATATAAAATTTTGAAATTTTTTTTTCGAAAGATACCCTATCAAATTCGCTACAGTAATTGTTACAATAAATTTTTGAAAAAATTAAAACGAAGATATTGAAAATATCATTATTTTTAGCTCTAATATTTTATCATAGATACATTGTATAAACTTAATTTTCTTTTTATACGATAGGCTATGAAAAACTCTATACCATTTATATAAACAACTTCCTATTAAAAAACAAGAAAGTCTTCCAAATAGTTTTACTATACTAAATACGATAGGAAATAATATCTAATAACTTTTTTGAGAACTTTTCATAACACATCGTTTTATCTATACTGCGATATTTGTAATAATATCTATTTTTGCATTCATTTCAAGACAAATAAATTATGAAAGATTGAAAATTTTTTAGAGAATATTTTATTAATATCTCTAAAGTGGTCTGAGTACAGAAACTCTTGAGTTTTTTTTCTAATAGATTTTAAGAAGACTAGAAGGAAAATATATGAAGTATTGAAACATTTCATTTATATGAGTCTAATTGTTTATTCATTAAAACAATTACTTATTGTTATAATCTTATATTGATATTTGACGATTTCTAAACATTAAAAGAGTTGTTTTTATTCAGCAATTCGGTTTTGATAATAAATATGCTATTTTTTCAATTTCTGTTTTATTACTCTAATAAAAAATCTCATCATTTCAGATATTTTCAGTTATTCACTTTCATTTTTATGAGATTTTCTTCACATAATTGACAAAGATTTAATATTTGTATATTGTAATCATCCATTAATATTCAATAAAATATTGTTTTTTTTTTTCTTCATTTATGAATCTTTTTTTTATTGAAAAACATTTCGAAAACAAAAAAAAATAAGATAAAATTATTTACGATCAAGATGAATCCTTTTTAGATAAACCATTTGATTTATTTTCTTTGAGTAATGGAATTGTTGAATGATTAATATTTTTTTTCTTTTTATTATTATTTTCAAGTGGTATTATACTTGTTCGATGATCATTTAAATATTTTGATGTTGATTTATTTAAATGATGTTGTCGATTTTTTGTTATAGATAATTGTGTAAATGATATCATTGATCCTCTTCGATCAAATTTTTCACAAGCAAAACAAAATGTTTGTTTAAATGTATCACGAAATGCACGTGACATTAAACAATAAAGAATAAAATTAACTGAATTATTAATTAATGCTAATATATCAAATGTATCACCTACAACAATAATAATAATAATAAAAAAAAAAGAATTATTATTTTATTTATTAAAATAGGAAAAAAAAAGAAATTTTTTTTATCATACCTAGTTCTTGATAGATTTGATAATAATATTTCTCATTAGTTTTTGAAAGAAATGTTATAAGTAATATTGCTCCTTGGGGTAATTCAGTAACAAGAAATAAAGCACAAACTATAACTAACATTAATGTTGTACGACGATTTTCTTTTTCACGTCTTCGTCCACGCATACGTCCACTATTTATAATACCAGTTGATGGTATTGAATGTTTTTGTAATTTTTCAGATTTAGCTAATGCATTTCTTAATTGTTGAATTAATAAAAAACTGAATAAAAGTAATAAAATACATGGAATTAATTTAAATATAACACCATGTAAGACAAAAACAGTGTCACGTAAAGATAAATATTTACTAAGTCGTGTTTGTTCAAAACGATATTCTGTTGTTATATCTGTATCATTATTAAGAACTTTAACAATACCTTGTTCTATATATGATGGTATACAAAGTATTGTTGAAACAATAACAACTGCACTAACACCAATTAAGGCACGATCTGGTGTTGAAACATATGCTGTTAAAGTTTTACAACTTAGAAATACATAACGAAAACCAGCAAGTAGAACTGTTAACCTAAATGATAAATAAATATCATACAAAATAAGTTTATCATAATCAAAAACAAAGTATATAGGACATCTTGTACTATTCTATTATTAACGATGAACTTATTTATAGTATACTAATTTTCTTTTAATGTTAGTTATTATAATCAAACCTCCTACCTACATAAGTAAATTCTCAGTATGCTTGAAGAAGTAAAACAAAAAAAAAAGAGAGGAAAACCCAGTAGTATATCTTAAAAGATAGGAAATGTATTTTCTCACCATGTACTTATACAATGTAATGTTAACGTAACTAACATTTGTATCATATAAAATGTAACTTGAAAATGTGAAGTAAAATCAGGTTCACTTTTACGTTCACTTGGTTGTAAACAATAAAAAAGTATAGCTGATGGTAAAACAAATAACATTTTAATTAAATCTGATAAAGCTAATGATGTTAATATTGTATTTGTTGATGAACGCATTAATGGACGAGTTAAAACAATAATATTAAATAAATTACATGTTAAACCAAATATACATACAAAACTTGATATAATACCATGATAATTACGATAGAGTGTTTTATAACGAAAAAGTGCAGTATTATTATCATAATCAGTCATATGCATATCATTTGGTTCAATTAATGATTGAGTTATATTTATTAACAATTGATGTGATAATGTTGAAGATAAATCTAAATTTGTTTCATTATGATTATAAAATTGTAATAGAGGTGGTGGTGTATGTGGAGACATAATATCAAAAAATACTTCAATCGGTAAGGCTAAAAGAAATAAAATATAATCAGAGATTTTGCTTATAGTGTTTTGAAATAACAGAATATACTCATATATATATCTGTGATTCTGTTCACAACTGAGTATAATGCAATTCCGGTTTAGCTAATGTGCCGACTGTTGATCTGCCTTTTTCTCTCACTCTCTCTCTTCCTCCCTTGATTATTGTCGGTGTTATAGCATGACTTTGATCGACAGATGTAAAGTGAACAACAGTAGTACCTTGCATACAATAGTAATAGAATAAGTTCTTTCTGTTTATATGACTTTCTCTTACATTGTTTATAGCAGACTTAACATTTTTTGACAGATCACATTCATAATCTCCTATAAACAATCTCGATAACAATAATATTACAACCAATATACAAGGAAAATAACATTACACATATATAATATATATAGAAAAGAGAATAAGCTTAAGTTTCTTTCTATTGCTTATAGTTATACTTAAAAATATATATTATGTAGATTGAATAAATATACAAGAGATTGATTTAAATCAAGGACATTGAAAAGAAAACCCATATTTGATGTTGTTAAGTTAAGCGAAAACAGGAAATAGCAACAAAATCAACTGAGCCAGAATAATTGAAAATCAAAATATTATAAATAGTACTTACACTGTAAACCGATCAATACAGTGATGACTAAGTAATTTCGAAAAAAAAAACTTTTTTTGACTTATAAAATAGATGTGAAGTTTTCACATCTGCTAAGCCCCTGTATTTTTTTTTTTGTTACTTAAAAGAGTAATAATATATTCGATTTTCTGTATCCTTATTCACGATAATAATTAAACTACATGATAAACTAAAAATTTTTATTTTTTTATTTTTATTTATTATTTTGTTCTTATCACGCACAAATTCTTTCTTTTATATTTAAATAAATATATGAATGTGTATATAAGCATGTGTCAAATTTACTCAATAATTTATATAAAAATGTTTTTTTTATTGTCAATTCTATTGAATAATGAATACTCACGTTTAAGAAATAGCTCTTCCATTGTTAAATAAAAAATATTATTATTTATATATAGATAAAAAATAAATAAAGAAAAAGATCAGATGGAATAATTGAAAAATAGACTATATTGATTACATATTGATTTCTTTTTTTATTTTTAAGAAATAAACGAAGAACACTCAAAATATTTCGAATGAGCCGCATAGATGAGCGTGTGAAGAAAGAGAGAGTATATATGTGTAATAGTGAAATGGTCCACTCTTTCTTTCCGTTTCTCGGTTACTCCCGCAAACGAGAAGACGAAGAAGAAGAAGAAGAAGAAGAGAAGAAAAATGAAAGGAGAACTAGGGTGGAGTAATGCAATTCATAATTATCATTAACATTTACGAAAAAATAATAATTAGAAACAATAATCATCTATTGATTGACATAAACTACAATTTCAAATTTTGTTTCTGATTCTATTCATGCTTAACAATTTAATTATATTTAGTTTCATAAACAAATGTATTTTATTTAAAATAAAATCTTAACAAGTTTATTCTTTAAAAAGATTGTTTTCTATATTTATAATAGTTAAATAACTAATAAAAAAGACTAAAACATCTTGAAGATATCTAAATTTCTCCTATGTTCATAATAAATATTTACGATTAGTTTTACAAATTGAAAAAATAAACAGTTTATATATGTAAAACTACATTACCTTACTGTATAATCTGCTGTTGATAGTTTAGTTTTTTAAAAGAATGAATTCTTCTTTCTTCATTTATATTATTTTATTAAAAGTAATGCAATCTCCGGTCATGTCTAATAAGAGATCCTCTTTATCAATCAATTAAACAATCAAATACTAATTGAAAGATATAATTTATATATAAAATACTTTCAACTTAACTTCTTATTTTATATCCGTTTTTATTTTTTAATTGAAATTATCTTATATTTTATTTTCATTCAAGTACATTCTTAACAAAATCAACTGTCATAATATTCGTTACCTTAATAATTGATCTAAAATGAAAATTTTTTTTTTTTCTATTTATTTCTTAAAAGCTTTTTTGTATATTAAAAAAAAAGAAATAATAGTTATAAATAGGAGAAAAAAAGAAAAAAAAAAAAGAAAATTCTTTTTTTTCTCCTCTTTTGATGTTTTTCTGTCATTTACAATAAATTATATTTTAATTTTTTGAACTTAATTCGATATTAAAAAATATTCATGTGTTAAATCATTAGTAAATATTTGACTAAATTTTCAAAAGAAAAAAAATAATAATAAAATACAATTTTTTATTAATTTAGTTTATTTTATTTTATTTACGTTCTATTATTTTTACTATTCGGAAAAGAAAACCATTTCAGGAAATTCTCTTCTCGCTTTTTAATATTGACTTCTTCTTTTTTTGTTCTCGCTTAAAAATCTTCAATCTCTGTAATAAAATAAACTCGGAATAGAGATTTCTCAAGGTCATGTTAATCAATAGAACAATTTCGATTATTAACAAGTTGAATGAAGTTATTTTCTTATATATATGAACTTAGTATCTAAACGAATAAATATTCTCTTATAATTCACATACGTATAATATATTTTTCTAGACGAAATGCTCTTTTTTTTTTTTATCTGACCTTATCTTTTGCTATATTCAAATGAGAATTATCTTTTTTTAAATATAATTAATGTTAACAATATTATATTTTTCCGATCGTTTGAGAACAATAAACATAAGTGATTTCGCTTATTTTTTTTCCGATAATACAATGATTTCTTCTTTATATGAATAATTACTCCAGGTAATTTCAAAAGAAAATTCAAAGAGAAAATAAAAAAATAAATTCTATTTTTCTTTTCAATCTCAATTTAATATCATACAAAATTTCTAGAAAGAAAAAAAAAATAATAATATACTAGAATACTCGAAACAATATATATTGAAATAAGAAAACAATAATATTTAGCTTTATTCCAATAGAAAGAAAAACATGAACGGGCGTGATAGATCTATTGTTATTTTTATTACACAATAATATAATGATAAATATTCTTTTTTTCTTCATATATTAATTATTAAGTAGATATATACCTTGAAGACTTGAAATTTTAATAATTAATAAATTTAATATTGTTTTTGTTAGTTTTTTGTTGAGTTCTATTTACTGTTAATATCTTTGAAGTTTTTCTACTTCATTTATAAATTCTATTTCGAAACTTAAATGATTTTTATCCTTAGAGAATTCAAAATATATTGAAAATAATAAAAGATTTATTTTTACCTCATTTATCAAATAATGTTATTGTGGCTCGTATATAAATAAATCTAGATGAACAAAAAAAAAATAATAAGATAGATACATTAACCATTAAGTTAACTTAAAGAGAAAACAAGATGGTTGTGCAGTCGAGCACAAAATACCGATTAATAGTATTGTCGACTACGACGATTTTTTCTTTTTTTTTTTCTCTCATCGTTTCTCGTCTTTATATCTTTTTTTTTTATTGAAAATAACAAGTGTAGGAGTTAGAGAATGACTTAGAATAGAGCAAAACACTAAATGGAATTCGCTTTTTCCGTTATTTTTCTCATTTTCTTTTCATCGTCTGTGTTCATATATGCCTTTTTCTTTTTCTTTCGGCTCTTCTTCGATATGTTTATTTGCTTGCTTTGTACTTCAACATAATTATCGCTCGATGCATTTCTACTCGAAGTTCAACAATGATACGATTTTTATCTCGTACGCTTTTTAACATTTCAAGGAAATTGAAGAATCGGCAAAGAATAGAAAAGCATTATGTATATATTTCGTCTAATCATTTACAGGTTTTCTTTTTTCGGATATTGATTAGTTCTTTATATATGTATATTCTAGATTAATTTTCTGATCTTTTATTAATAAAATAAAAATTTTAATTCAAATTATATATTCATATATAATAAACACAAATATATAATTTAATATAACTATAATAAATTAATAAATATTTGTTTAGTATTACTTACTATTGATTTAAAACAACTCTTGAATATTGTTATTATGTTAATTAGACTTGTATGAAGAAACATATGGGTATATTAAGATTCAATTCTATACTTCTTTGATGTAACAGATTTTCTATTATGACCTTTTTTCAAGCTTATTTAGAAACATCTGCTAATTCATTTGTAGTAGGCAACACTCTGTATTCATCATTATATTGACTTAATAGCTCTTCCATATAGATGTATATATATACTATGTAATCATCTTAAGATAAATTTTTTTTTTGTATTTGCTTGTTTTTATTAAAAAACAGAATTCCAGGGATACGTATTTACAATGATGATACTACTGTTGATTCTTTAAAGAAAACAATAAAATCCGATTATTTCTTGTTTTATTATTGATTAAAACTTATGAATAAAAAGAACGATTGAACATGATTTACTATATTCATTGTTAAGTATATTAGAAATCAAACAAAATAGAATTATGACAACTATGTATGAATCAATTTTAAATGTTAAATAAAAATATTTTTATTTATTATGTAAAAAAAATGTATGAATAATAATAATTAATTACCCATAGGAATCTATGATTTTATGTATATTATTAATTAATTCAAGTCTTTATTTTGTCGAATCAAGACTTTATTAAAATTGTATATTATGATTCATATGTTGGTATAAAATAAACTAGATTAGTGATGTTTATATTACTGAATAGAATAACAATATGAACATTTAGAGAACTGATCTTTGATGATTTCTTTAGTCAAAATAAAAAGCAAATAATTATCTGAAAATTAGTATGGGAATTGAATAATAAAGAATACTTTTGATTCTAAGAAATACATTTCAATATAGTTTTGACAGAGATTTTTATTAAATAGTCAGATAATACTCAAATATTATTATTGAATTTACATATAATCACAGTGATTTATTAAATAAATAAACAAATATTTAATAATTATATTTGATTTTTATTTGATTTTTTTTTCTTGTCCAAATTCAAAATCTGTCATTTCATTTAATGAAAAATGTTCTTGATTTTGTCTTTCTTTTTCAATAGCCATTATTCCATACATAGCATCTTTTTGTTCTTTTACACGTTTCATTCGTTTAGTTAATGCAAATGCTTTCATACGTTGTTGCATTTGTTCAACAGTTAATTGACTTATATCATTTTCTTCTTCATTATTAACATCTGGATCAATTGATAATTTTTGAAGAATAATTGTACGATCACTATCATATAAATCTTTACGTTCTGTCAATTGATTATCAATTGCAGTTGTCGAAGATATTTCATCCGATGATCCCATATCAGCTGTATCAAGTAAATGATTAATTTCATCACGTTCTTTACGTAAATTATCTCGTTTAAAAATGACGGGTGGTAAATTGGGTAATAATTGTGCGTGTCGAATAGCGGTTCTAATTGAATATTATATATATAGTGCTGGATAAAATTGTATGAGCAGATTATTGTTTTTTCTCTATTTGCAATAATTTATGTGTCTAGCGATACATTTCAGTGTGATCTCTCCAATAGGACAGCAGTGACGGAGCCAGAATTTTGAGCTAAGGAGGAGCTCAATCTTTTCAATGTACTTTTGAGCCGCCATAACAAATAAAATGCATATATCAAAAATTCCACTAGGGGAACTCACAGCTCAGCCTATCCTAGTCCCTCCTGACTGCGCCACTGTAGTACAGGTAGATTGAATTGTTTTAAATTTTAAGTTTGTATAAATACAAGTTTATTGAAAATCACGCATCTGATAAATATTAGTAAAAAACGTTGATCCACGTCAGTATTTTGGTTATTAAAATTAAATCGGTAGTAGATAAAAAAAAGGCTTCGTTTCAAAATATCGTGAAAAGATGACAATAGTTTAATGTTTAAAATACAAAGAATCGACATTTTCAAGTCAAATTTGACACAAAAATGTGCCTTTTGTTGTTAAAATATATTTATCTTTCTAAGAAAATGTTCATCAGAACTTAGAAATACGCATCCATTTATATCTTTCTTTTGATAACCAAAAGGCTCAAATTGCTCAGCGTTTTCTACTGATATTTCTCAATCACATGAGTTCCAATAAATTTCCATTTGCACAAACTTGAAACTTGAAACAATTAAATCTAAGTATACTATTGGAGAGATCACACTTAAATGCATATATTTAGTAAGCAGAGAAAGAGTATATGAATAAAACTAGTCTATTCTTATAATATTATCCAACACTATATAATCGATGATAAATAAATGCATACCTTAATTCTTCACCAGCTGTTTTTAATAAATCTTCAATGATATTTCTTTCTTGTTCTGGAGACCACCATAAAATTTCAATACGATTTAAATCAACTGGAACAATAATCTAAAGAAATTTATTATTTATAAAAAAAATGAATTTAATTTTTTTATATAAATTCACATTTGTTAACTGAAAATTTTTTCCAGCTAATATATCACCAATTTCACCTGAACCAATACGATCAGTTAGAAATGATCGTAATATTTTACTTAAATGTACTGCACGTTTTTGTCCAATATGATCATAAGATGTATGTTTTGGTCGTTTAAGAATTGATGGATCAGACTAATATAATAATTAATATATTATTTTTACTAAGATAAAAAATTTGAATACATACAGAATGTGAAAAATATTCTTTATATTCACTTGTACTAAAAATATACCAAAAAAATATAATTAAATATATCACGCATAATTTTCCTACCGTTTATCAATTAATCGTTTTAATACTCCTTGTTCTTCTCGTTTTTTTGTTTGTTCTTCTAAAACATTTTTCACATGCGGATTTTTATCTGCTTGAAGAGATAATTTTTTAAAATTATAATTTCGTTTAAATAAATAATAAATATTTCTTATATTATTATTTGAAAATTGATATTGTTTTAAAAACATTTCCTATTTTTTTTTGTATCTACAAAAATTTTATATTGTATTTTTATTTAAATATTTGACTAATATAAATACAAAATATTTGATTACTTCCTCCAAAAAAAAAGATAAAAAAAAAGAAAAGACATTAGAGATTATTATTAATAAAATAAAATGCTGATCTAAATAAAAGATATATATATATATATAGATATCAAAGCAAACATTGAAAGCAGAAGATTATATGTCAGTAAAATACAAATAAAATCTAGATAGAAATTAATTATATGTTTGACTGTCATTATCATCAGTCTCATTATCGTTAATATCAATTATAGAATTTGGAATCATTTCTTCATTATATATCTCATAATTATTATCTGAATATCTTCGTTTTAAAATATACCATACAATAATTGATTGAAGAAATAAAAAAAAACATGTAAAAAGAACAATCCATATAAATATAACAGTTATTAATAATATATGACCATGACTAGGTAACCATATCCAATAAGAATCATCTGATGGAAAATAAAGAATAAAAGCAATTGCATAAAACCTTAATAAAAACAAAAGAAATTTTTTTGAATATGAATAATTCTATAAATTTTAATTCTTACCAAATGCCTTGTAATAATGTTCCAGCAATTCTTGCATAAGTTGCTAATATTTGATGAGGTCTATTATATTCCCAAATTGCAGCAATAATACAAAACATAATAGCATAAACAAGTAATTTATGAACATGTATTTCAATTTCACTTTTTCCATGTACATGAAAATGAAATAAAAATGCTTCAATACAATATGCTAATATATTTGCTAAATATTCAATACCATCCGGTAATGTATATTTAAAATGAATAAGAATTTCAAATAAAGATGCTAAAGCAAAACCAAAAAACATAGTTATATGTTGAGCATTATTTTCACCAAAACCCCATATTTTTCTTTTTAATGTTTCATTATATAAATGTGTAAAACCTGTTAATAATTCTCCTAACATACCAAATATTGCACAAAAAAATTTTAAATAAGATTCAATTGGACTCCTTTGATATGATGAACAACATATACATGGAAATGTTGTTGTTGAATAATATAGATTAGATTTTTTTCGTACATTTTTTCTTTGATAATATAAATGATAATGTTTTATTGCAAGAGCAAAACCCCACCATATAGAAAAAAGTATAAAAAATGTGCCAGGTACAACATGACCAAGAAGTGTACCCATAATGACTAGATTAATTTATCTAAAAAATATTTACTATACCTTTTTTATATATTTCAGTTTATTATATGTATTTTTTTGTATTAACTTACTGATACCATGTTGTATGTTAAAATAAAATAATACTATTAACAATATGATCTATGCATTTAATTGAAATTATTTATTAAAATATCATAGGAAATAACACATAAATTCAATATTGACTAGAACATCGACAGTTGGTTTTGTAGAATAAGCTCATATTACAAGAATTGAACCAGAAGCTATCTATCCATAATATATCTATGTCATACAATATAGCAAATGTAAGCACGCGTTAAGAATAAACATCAATAAAGAGGCACATGAAATTGTATAATGGAAGAATTTAGTTAAATATTATTCTACACATATTTTTTTGTTTTTGATGTTGTTTTATGCCATATTGAGTATTAAAAAGCATGAAACGTAAAGAATGAAGAGGAAAATCGGGGCGAATACGAGAGATTTAGCTCAACATGAGCGTAAAATGAAACTAAAAAAGAATTAAAACAAAACAAAAGGCTGGAAATAATAATTAATTCTTGTGGAACAGTTTGAATATGTAATATACTATCATAAAATAATCATAATTGATTTGTAATAAATTCCAATAGTACTTTGATTATAAAACAAAACATTATGCTATCCTTAATTTAAAATTCTTTTTAGAAAAAGCAAAAATAATGGTATGTCTATAATTGTTTAGAGAAATTTTAATCTCTTCTATGACACACACACACATATTTATTGATTCTGATTAAATAGAGTGTAGAATAAAAATAGAAAGATAAAAATTCCTGAGAAATAAAAGAATAAAATATTCAAATTTATATTAAAATAATTCTAAATATATAACTATTCATGTTTTGTAACACACAATAAAAATAATTTTCAGTTGAATGAATCTATATATACATAAAATATCTTTCAGTCATATAAAATACTGATTACATAAAATTTCATGCCATAGAATATGAATTGCTCGTTTTTAATTCATTGTTCAAAAAAAACGAAAAAGTAAATGTTGTTTTTTCTTTTCATAGTCACAATTTTTATTCTTTCATATCACTTGAAATTTGACTCTTGAATAAAAGTGCTTCCTTTTATTTATGCAATTTTTCTTTGTTTATAGGTGAGAGATACAATTTCGAAAGTGTTGACACATATTCAGTCAAGTATGTTATTCTAGCAGTGGCATATAAAAATGTGCTATTTGATCTAAAGCTCTTTCGACATGTCATTTGTCTTTAAATTCAATTGCATCACATATGTATTATGTATTCTTCGTTGCTATTAGATGAACGAGTGAAGTGTATATGTTTGATAATATAAGAAATAGTTGGTTTGCTCTTGTTCTTGTCTATTGACAAGAATAACGAAGAGAGAGAGAGAGAGAGAGAGACAGAAGTTCAATAAGACTAGTAAGGAAGAAAAAAAAAAGAAATTTAATTATTTGCCAAGGCGAGTACTTATAGACAAATTTAAAAGAAGAGAAATAGAGAGAGAGAGAGACAGTAGCTGCTACTTACAATAATCGATGTAGACAAAAACAAGATTGTCAATTGTATTTAAATTTAGTCTTTCTTTTTTTCTTATTTTTAAATCGATAACCACAACTCAATTCAAAATAGTTCATTTATTTCTAATATTTGTCGATTGATTCATTTAATTTAAAGATTCAAATAAGTAAGTACTATTTTATAGAGTAAAAAATAAGAAGAATTCGACATATACTTGTCAATATTCATTTATATTTTGATGATATATCAAATGATAGATTAAATTATTGAATTTTTGAAATAAAATAATCTTTTTATTAATTAGATTTCGGTAAGTGTTATTAGATAAGTGACAAAATTAATATTACGTTAGAAATTACTTTTTTTTAAAAATATTCTTTTATTCAATTAATAAGGAAATATTTGATAAAGTGTATTATTTCTTTCAAAATTAATTCTTAGATAATAATGTATAATATGAAAAATCTTTTTCATACATTTATAGGAGCTATTTTATATACAGAACTCGTAATCAAAAGTAATTGGAGAGTTAGAAATATATTTTCGTAGTATACAAATTAAAGATGTTCTGAAATAAAGTATTAAACCTATTGATTTTTGTTTATTGGTACATTATCTTAAATTAATGACAATTAATTTAAACCATTTTATTTTCAAATAAAAATAATAAGATTTTATCATTTCAATATCCATTATTATCATCATTGTCATGTATGAGAATAGTTAAATCATAATCCTATTTACGTGTACTTTCTAATAGTTGAAATAAGATAATCATATGTCGTAGATCTTCTTATATTTTTACTAATCTAAGTATAGAAATAAATATTGACAATGATTAGAATCAATATCATTTCGATTTCTACGGACTGATTCAATAAATCGCATTGCAATAAAAGATATCAAATCAGATTGGTTGATCTTTGATAATAGAAGTCTCTTCAAAATTTTTATTCATAAAAGATATTGTTACATAGATATTGACCAAAAGTATCTTAGTCATCTGAAATTGTTAGCATGTGTACTACTTTTAAAAAATAGATAAACAACACTAATTTCAAGTGAGACATTTGATTTGAAAAGAAGTACTTTATGATTCGGTTAATTTACTATTAAATAATCTTTCAATGTGACGATTTACACTATAAAATTCATCTTAACAGTCAAAGCTGTAGATATTCTACATAATAACAAATTGATTAGATTATCTTATTGAATTATAGAAATCACATTGAAAACACTTTTCATCTATCATAACTCCTTTCTAATTCAAACAATTGAAGTCGAATGGATCGCATTGGGTTATATATTTAAAATTCTAGTAGTATGCATGCTAAAACTATCAAACATCTGGTCTTACGAATAACTGAGATACTTTTGATTAATAATACTGATTCAAAACAGTATCTATGTGACAATTTTCTTATGAATTGAAATTTTGACGAACTTTTCATTCTTAAAGATGAATCAGTTCGACTAATCCAAACAAAATCGAAGAATTAAAATTTTTTATCGTAACATTACTTACAAATCTGAAAATTCTCTCTTTTATATCCATAACATAGTCATGGTTTTTTTCCTTTTATTTTTCTTCCTACTTAGAATAGTATAAAAGAATCATCTACTGTTCTTAGTTTATATTTACATAAACGCATGAAGTGAATAAAAAAAAATGTTGTGCATATGTTCATAATAACGTAAAATATGCATTATGTCAATAAATGATAAAAAAAAAATTACTTTTGCCATTGGCATAAGTATCTTTCCGTTACTTTAATATGCGGATTTTGTATTGTGTTTAACCTCTGAAGTGTACGATTAATGGTTAAGATAACAAAATAACAAACTGCTCTGTGCATATGCAGAAAAAAAGTCGGTAAACATATTTATATTGGTTATTGTATGTTAAGAGAAAAAAAGAAAGAGAAAAAGGTATTTTTTTGCTTAAGTAACCATTAAACTTTTATATTTTTAAGAGGCTACCTTTATTGTTTTTAAACAGTCAAAAAAAAACTTCAATGTTTTATTTAGGAAAGAAAAAAAAAAGAAGGTGGATGAATATGATTTTTTCGAATAAGAATAACCAACAAAGATCTTTTAACTTTTGTTTTTTTAATCAAATACAACAATAAATATTAACTATGAATAATCTATAAAATAATGTTTTATAATGATCAAAATTTACCAATGAACACTTGGCCACCAACTGTACAAAATCGTCCTGATCGGGTAAGGAATAAAAAGATCCTTGATCTATGTGTGTTTTTTTTGTTTGCATTATGTGAATTATATTTATGTTAGCAATAGCTTCTCATTAGAGTAGTCTTTTTTTGGTTTGAAGTTTTTTTTTTTTCTTTTTCGAATTTAACTACATCAAAAATAATCGCTCATGGCAAAAAATTTAGTTTCTTTTTTTTTTTGTATTACTAAATTAATTATTTTGATTTTTTTTTCTAGCGATTAAAAATTATTTGGTGTCTTATTGTAGCTATTATTTTTCTTACATTAAGTGTTGCAGCTTTAATTATTGTCTTTGCTGTTGAACATTCATGGTTTTCTGATAGTTTTACTCCAAATTCTACAAATCATTATGGACTTTGGCGTTTATGTTTTTTTTCTAATCAAACATGTGATAGTTGGTTTTCAACTAATGGATCTTATAGTTTATATATTGAACAACGACTTAGTCAAGCTAGAGGTTATTAAAATATTAAAATTATAAAAAATATTTTTTTTTTTTCTATTTAAAATTTAGTCGGTATTAATGCCTGGCAAGCACTTGAAATTGTCTTTTTATTTTTAATAACATCAACATTAATTATTGCTTTTATATCTTGTATTTGTTATCTATTAAAAAAAAGTATTCATTATTATTTAGCAATTTTAGCAGTATTTTGTGCATGGCCAGCAGGTAAGAATTTATTTAAATATTTATTAAAAAAAAAATTTCAGAAATGTTTATTTAAATAGCAAGTGTTGGTATAGCAGGATTATTTGTTTTTGGTTTTTCTGTTTATAATGTATCAACAGAACCACGTTCTCTTGATTGGTGTTTTTATGTTAATCTTGTTGCTGTTATACTTGCAGTTATTGGTGCTTTACTTTTAACAATTTATGATATACTTTTAAAAAAACCTGACAAGTATGTTTATTTTATTTAATTTTTTGAAATTTGATTTTTTTTTGTATAAAGAAATGATAGAGATGGTAATATTAATGAAGCATTTGTTGATATTAATAATTATCCAGGAATATTAAATCCATCGACATATGTTGTTGTTAGGCAAAATAATAAAAAAAAACGAATGAAAACTTATGATCATCCACAAGTACTTCATCCACATCAATATTTTCCAACACGAACAGCTAATAATAATAATAATTCTAATAGTGATTATATAACGAATCCTAATCATCAAATGTTAACACCTTATACATCTGTAACAAATAATCAATATAGAAATCCACCTATTCAACAACAACAACAACAAACTTCAAATCCATATCGAAATCCTGATCTTTTAACATCTCCATCAATGACATCAATACCTCCACAACAACGATATCCTCAACCACCAGTATCATCATATCCTTATCAATCATCACATTGGCATCAACCAAGAACAAATCCAATGAATTATACTAGTGAATCTGTTAATGATTATATTCAACGTGGAATTTATCGACCAACTCGATTAAATCCACCTGAACGAACAATTCAACAAAGAGAAGAACCACGTGTATTACATTTTTATACAGGTTTTGATCATTTTTCTACTATTGATCCAAGTGATGTCTTTGCAATAAGACAACATCCAAAATTACCAGGATCTGGTTCTCCAGTACGATATACTGGTAATCCTTCTTATTATTAAGAAGATAATTATATACAAATTACTATGTAAATAAAAATAGAAAAATGATCTGTGTTTCTATGTGTGTGTTTGTTTTTTATAATTACAGCTTTATACAATTCTATAATATCAGGCAATGGTATTATGTTTTTATAACTTCTCTTTTTTTTTTTTACAAAAGTTTTTTTTGTTATTAATCGATATATAAAAATAAATAAATTTCAAGGATGTGTTTTTTATAGACAAAATGTCATTTTCTTGTCAATAGAAATATACGTTAATAATAGTAGTAATTTGATAGAAAAGTTATTTGTAAAATTTTTAATATATTTACTATTGTAAGGCATAAAAGTAAGAAAATGATACTAATATTTATTCTCATCATATCATATTAAAAAATAAATAATATTGTGTTTCGAAACAAGATGAATGAAGATTTCTTTTTTTCTTATGCATTGTAGTTAACAATAGAAATGTAACAGTTTTTGAAATTTTTAGATTTTGTATTTAATGTTGATAGTGGTATATACAAAAATATATTTTAAATGTCTTACTATTTAAATTTGGGTTTATCCCTGAACAATAATAATATAAATAACGTGTGAATCAGTAACAGTTACAAAATTGTGACTATTTATATAGATTTGATTCAAAATCAAAATCAAATTCTATTCGAGATTTATTGTATCTTCGTATCAATAAAATCTTCTAATCTTGATATATTTAATATCAAGGATTTAATAAACTCAATATAATATAATGATTATTCTATAGTGTCTCAAGTACCGTCAAACCACTTCATACTTTTAATGAATCTAAAAGTCAATTTTGAATTATTAAGGTTTTACCATGTATTTATTTATTCGAATAAGAAATGATTGGCATGTGTTGATTTGACTGAAAGAAAAAATATTGAAGGTCATTTACATTCATATACTCAATCGTAAAAGGATAACTTTTATGTAATTCAATAAAGAAAAATATAGGTACACTAATAATAAATACTAATTATAATAAAAAAAAACTATTAAATCAGTAAATTAACGTAGTATAATGTTAAATATTAAAAAATATTTTGTTTTGTGACCATTAATGATAAACCATATAATAATTCTTTAACATTTATTGTTCTATTTTTTATATTGTTTATTAAATTTATTAAGGCATTTTTTGAATTGCATCAGTTACAGGTGATTTTGGTTGTTGTTGAGCATTTCAATTGATTTTGACATATAAATATTGAAATTGACTTTCTTCATTTATAAAACATCTAACTATTGAATTTTTTTGACATTTTCTCTTTCGCACAAATAAAAAACTAAGCTATATTAAAGATGTTAATTATAAGTTAAACTGGTCCTTCTACCAATTTTCATGAATATCTGTACTAATTCTTTTCTTCTTCTTCTACTGATGAAAAATCTTCTTTAAACGTAATCTTCATAAAATCTAATCATCTAAATTTTTCTAAATTATAACAAAGCATTTATTTTCTTATTTATAAAATCATTAATTAACATTATTATTCATTTATTATTCTTTTTCTTTTGATAAACAATACGTACATATAATATCTTATTAGAATAAAAATCTGTTTGAATATAAATATTTAACTTTCAACTAATTTTCTTTTAATATCATCAAAATCTGATTGAAGAGAAATAGTTAATTTTCTTAATTCATGATCTATATGTGCATTAGCTTTTTCAAAAACATCTCGTAATTCATCGGTTTTATGCATTAAACGTATATTTTCATTTTCTTGTAATAATGGTTCACCTGCACGTTCAATATGATGTCTATAATATCCAACTTCACATGTAACATATTCTCTTGTTTGATGATGTTTTGTATTATAAATTGATCCTGTACGATTATCATAAGTTGATTTAGGTAAATCAACATGTATTGTACATAATTCTAATTTCCATAAATAATATTCTCTTAAACTCCGCATATGAAAACTTGTAAAATATGCATGGTTTGATAAAGCAAATACTATTCGAGAACATGTTTCACATAAAAGACCAAATTTTGCTTGTAAACCAAGACATGTTTCAATACGTGCACGTAAATGTTCACGTTTAGCATTTAAACGAAAACTTTTTACATCAGCTACAGCAAGACCAACCTAAAGAAATATCATTAATCAGAGAAGAAAGTATTCATTTCTCTTTTAACTCATTTACATCTCATTTGATCGACTATATCAAGGTAAGCAAAAAATGGTTACATCTTCAAGAGATTCTAATGGTTATCATACTCACTGACTGGTAAATTATTAGTTTCCATCGGAAAATTACGGAATTAGGATGATATTCAAAAAAAAGTTAATTTTTACATCTTATCACTTTGATAATGAAATAAGAACAGAACTTATTTCACCTTTCTCCAAAAATCTCTTATAATTATCGAATTTAATTAACTCAAGCGATTATTTTTAAAATATTCTATTTAACGTAAAACAGGTCTTAGTCAAAAAGCTAATTTTTAAAAAACTAAAAATTGAGATACCCTATCGAAAGACAATAAATGACTAGGACAACATTTTTAAATATCTATCTAAATCAATATCTTTTTCTTTTTAATTTCTTCTTAACATTAGAAAAAAATTATATTAAATAATTACCATAATATTCATAATAACAATATTCATTGTAAATACAAATATTGAATAAAGTATCATTGCTCCATTACTACCATGTAAAACTGTTCCATTTGGAAAAAATAAATCATCAAAATCATATTCACCTGTAAGCATAGCTAATGTTTTCGATATTGAATAAAATATATATGTAAATTGTGGTTTTTTATGTATAAATAACATATGAAATGCAATTATATATCCAATCCATATAAATACATAAATAAGACAAAATTTAAGAAATGTTAAAAATACACTAACAAATAAAAGTCCATATTTACCAATTTTTAATGAATTCATACATACAAATAATAATAATGTCCATACACTAGCTATACCTAATGCACCACTTTCCCATTGCCATTTACATCGAAGACCAGTATGTTGTGTACAATGATTAAGATCAATTGAAAATAATATAGCACATATATATGTCTGAATTTCAAGAAAATTTATAAATATATCCCGAAAATATTTTTCACGTTGACTTAATAATTGAAAAAATTCTTTTAATAATGCAATACATGAACAAAATAATAACATAAAACGTAAAAATCCTAAATATATACATATAAATTTTGTTATTTTAATAAATGAAATAAGAATCTTACGAAGTAAACCATTTCCTGGTAGAGGATCAATTGGATCTGATGTTAATGTTTGACATAATTGTTTACAAGTATAATTTGATGTATCATAATACGAACGTGGTGGTGTTGGAGAAGCAAGAGCAACACCGGTATAAAGAAAAACAAATATAATTTGTGCACATAATGTAAGAAAATATAAAAAATTTGCAAATAAATGAAATTTTAAATCCACACATATTTTAACAACATCATGATCATAAACTGGTGCATGATTTGCTTCAGCAATTAATGATAATGGATGTTGTTTAAGCCAATCTGATGATGCAAATCGTTTTGATTGACCAAATATACATCGATTAGCTGATGGACGTGCTCGTAAACAATCATCCACAACCGATAAATCAATACCATCTTCATTAATAAATTGTTCAAGTAATAATGGAACTAATGGTACCATTTCTGTCTATTTAAAATAAAATAAAATAAAATTTGATCGAAAATTCAACTATTTCGTTAAAATTTCTTAGATTCTAGGTACTGAAAAAAAAAATAGTGAAATCATTCTTGTCTCATTAATATGTCATATCGAATTAAGCTGAATCTTTTTTTAACTACGTATCGTTGTTGGAATTCTGTTAAAATGTTAATCATCGTTTTTTGAAGAAGTTTTGATGATTTGCATTGAGATCTAAGTTCAAATTACATCAAAATGTAGTTTAAAGGGTACTCGTTTTAGTTCTTTCTGCTATTGTCTAGAGTACAATAAAACTTTAAATTAAGATTTTGATACAAGTACAAGAGTCTTCCGACTAATTTTTGATGTAATTTCAGTCAAAACCTCTATGAAAATTCACGAAAATATATCAATTAGAGATCTATCATAAAAAACTTCTATGGTTCTAATAAATCTCATACAGAGATAGACATTCTCCATGTCGATTATTTAAACACTAAATTCAACAGTGCGAAATCATCAAAAATTATTCAAAAACTAATAGTTAAGATTTGTAAAAGAAGAGTAATATTTAGATATCTACATTATTTAAATAAATTTATCATTATATACCATAGTTAACATTCGTTGTATCGGTGTTTGATCATAATTTGAACCTGAATAAGGAAGATTATAATGTTTTAAAAAAAATTTATATGATCGATAAAGTTCACGTTCTTCAGGAGGAATTTTTACACTAATAAATATTCGTACAAAATCAGGTTTTTTCAATGCAATTGAATATTCAAGTACATTATAAATACGATCATTAGCAATAATTCTTATTTGTATAATAGCTTCAAAACGTCGTGGATCTGATACAAAAAATGATGCAATATCTACTTGATCTTTATCAATTGTTGTTTTTAATGAATCAGCATTAATAAAATCTTCTATATCAATATTTCGATATAACCATTTACTAGTTAAAATATATTTAACACATTTTAATGAACCTTTTTCAATTGCAATAACAAATGGTGTTTTACCATTACTATTTTTTTCTATAAGTCGTTGCAATGCCTAAGAAAAATATTACATATAAAAAAATAAATACATCGGATATGTAAAAGATTTTCAAATTGGTTTAATTTAAAAACAATAACAAGTACTGCTATATTTGTATTATTGTTTGTACACATATAGTTTATACAGGTCTCTCTCTCTTTCTACAGATAGAAATATGGTTTAGATCATTCCTACTATACTAATAGAAAATGAAAGGTTTGAGTAAAGTTGTATGTATTGAAGGTTAAGTTGCCACTCAGTATCTATAATTATATAGTGACAGAATATAATGATAAAGCTTTGTCACATGCTATGATGTTTGAATAGACTTGCTATTTTTAGAGCGAATAACTAATTATTAATGACCATCCTACGCATGGTTGATATGTTGTTGACATTAAGTTCGAAGGTATGATATTTTATTGAATTGGCTTTAAGTGATATAGCTGATTATATCAAATGCAACTAATATTCGCTGTTTATTGAAGTACGATTCGATTGTCTTTGGGTATCAGGCTTCTAAAAGTTTTTAGTAGTTCTGTTATTCATATCTAGATAATTATTGATGTATGATAATTATTGATGTATGATAATTATCTCTACAACAATGAACTCATTCAAAACCTATAGTGAACAAAAGAGAATCGATTATTGTAAATTGTCATTATTCATTCATAAATATTAAATGAAACATAATCTTCTAGAAGAGGAAGAAATTTCATCAATGAACGATGCTAAAAATTTTTCATTGGCTATTACTGTTTAAGGAGTACTCTAGAATAATAAAGTAATGCTTATTATTGGTTTTAAATTAAATCAGTTCGAAAACTTTATGAACATCTTAGGTATATTAACATAAACTTACAGTAAGGCGAGCTGCACTTGAACTAAGTCGTTTAAGTAATGAAATTGCTCTATTTAAAACAATATCATTACATTTTTCTGTTGCATAATGAAATACACTTGAACCAATATTATCTTTATATATTAATGATAAAGGATCTTGTTCCATTAATAATGTTGCTGTTGATGTTGAACCAGATTCAATAGCACAATGTAATGGTGTTTGACCACGTGAATTTAATAATAAATTAGCTTGTGATGTTTCATTAATTAATAATCTCATAATTTCTTCATGTCCAAGTTTAGCTGCTAAATGAAGTAAAGTTTGTCCTTGAAGTTCATTTGAATCTGTACTTCCTTCATGTTTTGATGTCAATGGATGATCATTTATATTTGATGTTGATAAATTAGAAGGTGGTTCAATAATTGGAGGTGAAGCAACAGCAGATATAACTCCATATTGTGTTTCATTTTCTTGAATACGAGGAAGTAATTCTCGATATTTTGAACGTTTAGAATAATTAGATAATCGATAATAACCAAAATGTCGATCCTCTTCATCCCAATCAAATAAACTATCAAGTATAAGTTCCGGTGGATTTATACGCATATAAGTATGTGTTCTACTTGTTGAGAATTTATTATTACTTGAATATTTTATTTCATCATTAAATGGAGAATTTGGTTCTGATTGTGTTCTTAGAGAACTTTTGTTAAATAATATTCGTAATGGTTTATCACTAAATGATACTTGTAATGGTTTATGTGCTCCTGGTGATTTCGATGGAATGATAAAAACTTGAGTTGGCATCACAATCTGATATTTATAAAATAAATAAAAAAAAAAAGATTTTATTTTATTATAATTTAATTATAAGGAAGAATTTAGTTGCTATTAATTGATCAAATGTCTTTCATTGGAATTATATAAATACTTACACTACGTCTTATGGAATGTTGATGATGATCAGTCATCATTTTTTTTTTGTTTTTAAAAAAGATTAAAATGATTTAATAGGTCTATTCAAAGAAATCGAACATATATGTATTGAGTTACCAAATTCTTCCGTATTCTTTTCTCATTTTTTATGCATTTATTTTGAGAACATAACGCATGGCATGAGTGAGAAAAAAAGAGCAGAGTCATCTTGTTTTTTCCGTTCTTCTGTATAAATTACAGATTTTTTTTTATCGTTATTACCCTTTAAAACGAACTATCAAAATCGACTCTCTCTCTCAATCATATCATACAGCGTTAATAATTTACCTTTTATATATATTATATGAAGTTGTATATTAGCAAATTGATCAATGTTAAAATACTTGTATTAGTTTTTTTTAGCAAATGACGAGAAATTTATATGAAATAAATAGATTCTTTTTCTTTTTCGTAATAGAGGGAATAATAAGTAAGTTGTTGAAAGATATTGTAGATTTATATATCAGTGATACGCTTTGACATTAGTGTCTGTCATCATCCTTATCAATCGTTTTTTTTTTTATTTTATTCTTAATGATGTCAAGAAAAATTCTAGAATTTTTCGGTTTATTTCTATTTATTATTATTATTGAAAAAAAAAGGATATCTCATTATACATATCTAACAAAAGAAAAAAGCAAAAAAAAACAGGAAGAGATAAACTACACAATAGCTACTGTATCCGATCGTCGTTGAATATGTTGTTTTCGTCGTTCAATTGAATTTTCATTTTTTCTTAATCGATTATTATCATCAGTACTTGATGTTCGCCGTAATTTTGATATTTGTTTTTTATTAACCATTGAAATTTGTTCATGTTCACTAGCACTAGGAGTTTTAATTCTTTGACGAATAGGTCGAAACATTGCTTGAAGATGTTGGAGTGGTGTTCGACGTGATGTATATTGTCGACCTTGTATTGCATCAATTGTTTCACGACGTGGAAGTTTTTTTCGACGATTTAATATAGGTGTTGTTGGACAAACATCTTCAATTAATTCTGGATTTTCATCATCTGAATTCGATTCAACATCATTAACATCAGGCTGTTAAAAAGACTATAGTTAGTATAAAGCATTATTAAATACGTTTTTTTTTCATTGATAAAGATTATTATATATAGTTTTATTTTTCTATCACCATTATTATTTTATTTTGTGCTATTTAACTTACATTATTTGTTTTTAAACATGCTCAAGTATACGTTCATCCTTCAAAAAATGATTATTACAAATTTATCTAATTGATTATATATGAATTTAATTTATAAAGAAATAATTAACTATCATTTAAATATATATTGTCAAACTAAGATTTTTTTTCTCCTCAAATTCTAACTGTTACATTAACCTATATGATAAGATATATTTATAAAGAGTACTAAAAAAAGAAAACTGTTATTGTTATTTTAAGAATATAAATAATATATAAAAAAAGAAAGATAGATGTTAGTAGATCTATATATATAAAATGACGTATATGATTAAAATATAGTATTACTCACGAGACTGACAACGTCAGTGGGTGAGGGCAGGTCATCAAGTCCAGATGCGTGTGTGGGTGAATTACTATGTTGACTAGTATAACGTTGTTGAGTTATTGTTTTAGTTGAATTATGTCGTTCATGTTTACCACCCCAACGTAATTTATTAACATTTTTAAATATATTTCTTGATTTTTTTGGTAAATTTTCATTTGTTGCTCCTATGATTAAATTATTATAATGAATTCCAACATTATTATTATTATTATTATTATTATTATTATTCGTAGGTTTTATTTCACTTTGTGCTCTATGACTATTAGCATCTTTAATTTGTTGTCGATCAAGACTATTTATTCGACGTGTTATTGGTCGGTTTCTCTTAATATCACTTAATGCTCGTGGTAATTTTCTTTTGGCTTTTAATATAATATTTTTTCTTATATTAATACATCGCATATATTCATCACCAGTTGCATGAAGCATTGGTATACTACCAACTGATGTAAAATTTGTATTTGTATCACCATAAGAAGCTAATTGAATAAAATCATTTTGTTCATTTGTACCATTTTGTTGTTGTAAAACAGGATCAATAATAATATGAATAATTTCTCTCCATGCAATATGTGGTTGCCAATCAGGATTTGTTGAATTTTGATATGTTTTATACATAGTTGTTTTCATATTTGTCATTAATTGATCAAATATAGTTGCTAAATTTCTTACAACACAATAAGTTAATATATTATGTCGAATATCACTTGGTTTTGTTCGACATGAATCATAATAAATTAAAGCATGATTTTTAATTAAATAATCAAGTTCAATTTTAGCATTACGACGTACACAACAAGCAAATGCATGAACAAATATTCGTTGTATTGTTGCAGAATTTTCTTCTATAAATGGATCACCATCTAATTGATAATAATGACTTAATGTTGTACATAATGATAAAAATGTTGTACAATTATTTTTTATTTGTAAAACACCATCTAAAAAGAAAAATGATTTAATTTAATTTTAATATTTCTTTTTCTTTTACCAAAACAATGTTCTAAATGTTTTTGAGCAATTGTACCCCAACAATGAAGATGACGACGTTTAAAAAATGACTCAAATATTGTATCCATCATTATTGTTGAATCTGTCATACATGATATATAAAATGGTGTTTGATATATATTAACTAATGTATCAGCAAATGGATCACCACATGATTCAAAAAAATTATAATCAACTTGCATATATAATGTATGACCTATTTCCGAACTTAAACGATATCTAACAATAACTTCCCATGTTATATCACTACGTTTACGTGATGATATTATATCACCATCAGGATAAAGTATTGTTGGTCGATACCCAAGTGCATTTTCTAATTCAACAAAATGTTCTTCAATATTTTCACGTAATAAATGAAAATCCCAACGTGGATATTGATTAAATATATCTCGAAAAACTAAAACTGTTAAAAAA
>JAJEKB010000327.1:35036-88348 GCA_022393335.1 Macrotrachela quadricornifera | reverse complement strand
ATCACCAACATAAGATGCATAATGTAATGGTAACCATCCACGTTTAGTTGTTAAATTCATTGATAAATCTAACCAATTAGTATTATTATCAAAAATTTTTTTTAATAAATCACTTTTTTTATGTGCAATTGAAAAATGTATTAAATCACAATATTCATTTTGATATAAATTTATAAATGATGTTTGAAATAATTGAAAAATTTTTAAATTATTATTTATTATTGGATTATCAATTTGTTCCATATATAAATATGTATGTAATGGTGTATAAGATTTAAATAAACCATGTATTGGTGAATGAAGATATTGTTCTTCTAATTGAACACCTTCTTCAATTAATATATTTATTGATGAATTTTTTTCAATAAGATATTCAAGTGCTGTTTGAATATATTGACGAGAATTATCTGTATCAATTGTTATATGTTTAGATGTAAGAAGTTTTTTTTTAATACGATAATACCAACGCCATAATGGATAACGATCACGTGGATAACCATATGAATCATATAATAAAAGAAGAAGAAAATGAAGATTATTAAAATGATCTGGTTTTCTTATAACACCATCTTGAAGTTCTTGAAGAAGATCAATTAAAAAATCATATTGAATTTCTTCATATGCAATTTCTTGTGTATTTATTAATGACATTGGAGATGGAACACGATCTAAATATAATATATATATATATATTCATTAACTAATAAATAATTCAAATGAAAGAAAATAGATAGAATTAATATTAAACAGACTTTATTTTAATTGATCACTATAATTATTGAATAGAATAAGTTTATTATATCGAATAGTTTAGCTTTTTGTTTACTATTACTTAGGTGATAATGAATGTATGTGTTGAAAAACTGATGAGTGATATTAAATGAAATCTTTTTCTTTTTACTATAGAATCAAAAATACTAATAAACGAAATTTAAGTATTTATCAATTAAGATTATACTTACATGGTGTTAAATAATCTTTGCTTACATCTTCAGCAGATGCATGTAAACGTAAGTTAGTAGTCATTTGTAATAAAAGATGATAAATATTATTATTAAGGATACGACAAAATCATTTATCATACTCTTTATTTGTTATGTGGTTATTACAAGTATTGAAGATATGTGACATGTTTTTGTCGAATCGATTGTATTTTTGTGTTTCTTTCTTTTTCTTTTTCTTTTCCCTTTCTTCTTTTCTTTTTTTTTTTCTATAATTTCTAAGTTATTTAGTAGGTCATAGAATAATTTAGATAAATGATCTTATAATTTCATAAAGAAAACCAATGAATTATTTTAAAAAACATATTATAATAATAGATAAATATTAGGAATGAAATAGTTTATATAAAAATAAATCTTATTCTATATATATTTATTACGAAATTTTTAAAATAAAATGCACATACATGAAGTACAAGTACCATCACTTTCATCAATATCTGGCGATACTTTCTTTCGATATATTAACACACCTTTTCGATTTTCTTTGAATGATTGTTTCTAGAAAGGTTACAATAAAAAAAAAATAGCATTTTTCTATACATATATATAATGTGTAACAATGTATTATATAATCCAATCATCCATGCAAATGCATATACTATATAAAAAAAAAAATACGTGCATAGTCTATTATTTTAAACTCACATGTGAATTATCTATTTGACCTGTTGGTAACATCTCAGTCTATGGATAATAATATTATGTTTTATTTCTTATTTGTTTATATTTTTTATGTGTATGTTATAAAAGAATATACAGATATGTATATCATGTCAAATAGCATTATATGTTGACATAAACACCTTATGTCTTAGAATGTTTTTAACATTATTATGTTTTTTTGCGTATATCTCAATACGAATGAATCATAAAGACTTGAATTTCTTAGAATAACTTTTGAAACTATTCAAAATGAGGATGTATGAAATATTGTAATTATCTATTATGACAATGGAATAAATCTTCTATAAAAGTAGAAAGTTATTTCATATCAAACAAGTTCATCGTACAAACACAATATTGGATTTTTTTAATTATGTAAATAAATTAATAGAATTTCGAAGTAATAAGTAAAAATCATCAATATCCTAAATACACTATGATAAACTTCATTACAGATATATTAGTTTTCCATTACCAAGACTATTTCATTTTGAACAATGATGTTCTAATATTAATAAAATCTCAATGCTATATAAGATTGTATAAAATTATTATAGAAAATCAAAAGAATTTCGTTTCAAAATAAATTCAAATTTATCTATATTACAATACAGACGAAATATATAATATTATAAAACATTTAAAGGCATGTGGTATATGTCGTTATCACATGAAATAATATTGCAAAAAAAAAAACAATTCGTCATATGAGCTCAAATGAGTGCAACAATTATATAATCAGTTGTAGTAATCATCACTGAATAATCAAGAAATAAAACTATGCCGAATATGCCCGTTATTTTTTTCAACTGTTTTCTATTTTTATAACGATAGTGATGATATGTGTATGTCAACATAAATGACAGAAAGAATGATAATTTAATAACAGAATATAAAAAAAAACTGAAGATAAAACGACTATTTTCGCACTCAAAATATAATTTGAAGAAGAAATAATCTTCTAATACAAATGTAAAGCTAAATAACGATATAGAATATATTTTTCTTATTTGATTTTTGGAATTATAACTCATATTTTATTTGTCACAAAAAAGATTAATGAAATAACATTAAACAAAAAAATTATATTTTAACTATCATTTATCATAAAATAAAATCTATTCGATAATTTATTACTTACATTATTATTTGAAGTATCTTTAGTGAAGTGATTAATAACGATAGCTGAAAAAGAAGTTGTTCTTTAATATGCTAAATAGATTAATCATTGAAGATGACTAGTCTTCATTTTTATATCATTAACATGCTGATCAAGATTCTCATCTCTTTTTCTTTTGATTTAATAGCTATATAATATAAATAAATAACAAAAAAACAAAAAAAAGAATCATTATTATTTCTTTACAAAATAATATTATGATTTGTGATCAGTAAAATCAATCAATGATCAATTATTAAAATGATTCAATTTGTCAATAAATTTAGAAATCTATAAATAAAATTTATTAACAGTCGATTATACAGGATGGCGCAAAAGTCACTATACCAAAAAAATTGAATATCTTTATTACGACTCGAGCCGTGATCGAGATATTCAATTTTTTTTCTGTATACTGACTCTTGCACCACCCTGTATTAAATGTTTAATAGAAAAATTGGGAATTAATAGTAGATTAAGATCAGCAAAAGATATGTCTGTTTTATCGATACAATAATTCTATATTGATTTTTATTTTTCTAAAATTCTTTCTTATTCATCATGAATCTATTGATTCACTTAAACTTTTTCTCTATTGAGAAATTTTGTATTTTTCATTGATCGTTTAAATGACAACCTTTATAAATATTTTATTAAATACTTAAAATTTAATTAAAGAATTTTTACAACAATTTTGCCAAATCCAGATTGACCATGTCGAATTTGTTGAAGTGCATCTTCAGCATCTTCAAGTTTAATTATATGATTAATATATGGTTTTAATTTTCCTTCTTCAAGCCATTTAATACCTTGTTTAAGTGATTCTTGTACAAATATTTTTACTTGTGAACGTTCAGATCCAATCCAATAACGTAAAAGATCAGCATGAATTAATTTTGCTTTTCGTTTAGCAACATGTTTTGCTTCTTCACTTTCTTCTTGTACAAAACGACTAAGTACAATCCATGAACCACCTGATTTAACTGTTTCAATTGATTTAGCATAACTAGATTGAAGATATGTAGAATCATAAGCAATATCAACACCTTGATTTTCAGTAAGTTCAAATACGCGTTGAATAACATCTTCTTTAGCATGATTAATAACATCTTTAATTTGATATTGTTCTTTAAGAATTTGTATTCCATCATTTTTTGATGCTGATGTTATTATCTGTTTAGCACCACGAATTTTCGCAACTTGAATTATAAAATGGCCAACACCACCAGAACCACCAGGAACAAAAATCGATGTAGATGAATCAATATTAACTTGACGTAATCCATCCTTTTACATAGCAAAATAAAATTTTTTTCTAAGGATTTAAAATAAATATTAACTTACCATAGCTGATAAGAATGCTATACCAAGTGTTGCTGCATCTGTATGACTAACATTAGTAGGTTTTTTAATAATACCATCAACTTCAGCAACAGAATATTGTTGAAGTGCACCACCACCACCACTAGAATTCATATTAAGAAAACCAAAAACATCATCACCAACATTGAAATCTTTGACACTTTTACCAATAGCTACAATTCGACCACTAACATCATAACCAGTAACAGCTGGTAATATTGTTTTCGAAAAATTCAAAGTTGCCATTTTAAAATCAACTGGATTGAGAGATACAGCATAATTTTGAATTAAAACTTGATTATCACCTAATTCTGATGGTTGTATAACAGAAGCTGATGTTGTCCATTCAAATGGATCTGTATCATTGACTCTAACCCATTGTAAAGCTGATTGAACAGTTGGAATATTGTTTTGATTACTTGTCATATTAAAGATAAATCGATTGAAAAGAATAAATTATCATCGAATATTTAGGCTTTTTATTTGTACTTAAAACCATAATGATTTCTACATATGCATGATGATGCAGAAAATTATAATACGTCATAGAAAGAGAACGTATTCATTGAAAAATATTATTGTAGAAAATAGAAAAATATATCACATGGTAGTGCAGTTTATCTCTCCCTCCTCAAAAATAGAATGTATATATTGATATAATAATGTCAGTAATTCTAAAGATATTCTTCATTGTATAACAAATAATTTTGCGTTGATTGAGGACGTATATCATTCAATAAACCATATATTGATAATATGTGAAGTTACTATCAAAAATATGATGTTCTCTAAATATTTCACCATCTTTAACTGTTTTATCAATTACTTCTAAGACGCTTTTTGTAGAAATTAAAATGACATTCTTTAAAAATGTATTATATAATTTATTAATCGAACTTCATTATTTTACGTGAGTATTCATTTAGACAACAAAATCAAAATGCTAATTTTGTCCCATAATGTAAAGTTTTATAAAATAGTTTTATTACTAATTATCTTTTTAGTGAACTAAAATTAGAAAGATAATTTAATATTTAACAACTATCGTCTATTCTAAATATAAAACTTTTTAGGACTGTTATCATATTATTCTTCCATAATGAACGCACAAGAATAACTTTGCTCAATGAAAAATTATTTTGATAAAGATACATTGAATTATGCATCTGTTAATTTCAGTATAATTTAACAATAATTTTGTCGAAACTGGTTTGCTTCTATTGAAGATTTTCAAATGTATTTTCAGCTTCAACAAGTTTTATTATTTGACTGATATATGGTTTCGTTATTTTGAAATAAATTTTGGTTTGTTACATCATATCAAATCCTATATATTTCATTTTCATTCATTTCTATTGATTTATACAAAAAAAAAAAGAAAACAGATCAGACAAATACTGATATTAAATATATAACAAAAAAAAGTAAGAAAATATATATAATTGCATATCTATATTAAAGTGCAAATGATGTACATCCATTAACAGCTGCTCGTGATCGTGGTACATTATTCATTAATATAGCCCCATTAAATGCAACTGCTAAATCTGTTTCATCATTTTCATTTTCTTCATTTATTCGATTTGTTAAATGATTATTTGTCATATATGTATATAATTGTTGTGGTAATGAATGATACCATGAATAATCAGTTGTTGATTGATTATCTTCAGTTATATGATTATTTAATAAACTTTTTGTACTTGTTAAATCATCATAAACAATAGGTGTTGGTATTGGACGTGGTGGTGAACGACTTGAAAAATTATTATATAATAAATCACTTAATACTAAACTATCACGATTACGTTGTATTGTTAATTCTTTTGTTATTGGTGTTAATAATGTTGATGTTGTATATAAACTTTGTTTAGATTCTGCATTATTTAAATTTGATGATAATGTATTTGTTGATTGTAAAAATTTTGTTTTACTTAATTTTTTTCGACGATGATAACAACAACAACATGTTATTATTATACATATAAACATAATTATAAGTAATATAATTAAAGTAAGAATAATATAAAAAAATAAATGATTTGTTCGTATAAATGTTTGAATATTTGAAAAATATTTAAATGGAAATATAAATGTTGATGATAATAATGATGATGATGATGATGTTAAATTATATTTAAATATTTCACTTGATTCACTAATACCAATAGAATTAATAGAATAAATACGAAAAAAAAATTCTATTGAATTATTTAATTGAAATAAATTTGAATTTAAATAATAAGAAGTTTTTGTTATTCGATCAAGATATTTCCAATTTTTACCATAATCATTTGAATATTCAATAAGATAATATTCAGATTTAATAGATGATTTCCATATTAATTCATTATGTTTATTTATAGATAAATCATATGGTGGTGATGGAGAATTTTTTTGTGGACCAGTTTGAATTGATTTTAAAATACATAAACCACATCGAATTGTACAAGCACAAAGTGAAAATTCATATAATTGATATGAATCTAATTCATCAATACGTAATGATGTATTATGTGGTGATAAAAGTTGTTTTATTGTTTTTACACGAGTTGTTGAAGTATTTATTGGTGAAGAAAATGATAAACGATTATCATATGTTAATTCATATGAACGAAGAATACCATTTATAGATTTTGGTGATTGCCAATCAAGTTGTAATGATGTAAATGTTACATAAGAAAATGTTAACTGTTCAATAGGTCCAGGTGCTAGAAAAATAAATAATGGTATGCAATTAAATTTGTTCTTAAGAATTTTAATGATTAGTTTATATGAAAGTCACTTGTTCTATAGCTCATAGCAAATAATCGGGTCTTATCAACGGTAGCCGTCAGACTAGAAACATTATGTGACTATAAAGTAGTTAATTAATTGGTACTCATCATAACCTTATGGAACAAAAAGAACATGTATGTGCTTTGGTTTTGGTTTACTTAGTATCTGTTCTAATGGTATGAATAATACTGCAAATCGTAGATCTGTCACTTTCAGTACATCATAATGTAATCCTTTTTTGGTATAAATACATAAATTCTGTAGACAATTTTTTTTTCAGTATTTCAAAAAATTCCATTTGTTTTGCTACAATAATCTCGTCTCACTATAGTACTAATTAATTAATTATTAAAATGGCTTTTTCATTTTGTGACAATATAGGTTAGAGTATTCATGAAATAAAAATTCGATTAATTCTCTCAAATAATAGACATAAGAAAATTCAAATTCAAAATCAATTCGAATTATCTTCATTCTGTATCAAATCAAAAGGATAACGAATTTTATTCATACATTTACTGAAGTAACTTTTATAACATAAAAGTCAAAATTGAAACTTATAATTACGTCTTTTACAAGAAAAAAGGGTTAATGATGAAAAATTTTCTTTTGGTTGTCCATATGTATTCTTAAGTTTAGTATTCGACCTGTGTTTACTCTTTTATTATTTCATATAATAAAAATATCTAACGCCTATAATAAGGTATTGTCTGATGACGAATAACGTACAATTCTGTTATATTTCATCTAATAGAAGCAAACAATAGATGGAAGGATAAGTACCATAGATTATAAAAGTTATTTTGTCTTTGGGCTTTCTTCTACTCATATATATTTCTAATACTCTGTTTATCCTCATATTCAAAGCTAGAATTCAAGCATACAATCTACAAATACTCGTATACGATGCAGTGCAATATCGAATAGAGTTTCACAATGAAAAATAGTTGCAAAACATGATCATATAATGAGAATAAGATCAGTATATGAATACTTTAACGAGAAATATGAATAATCGTAGTTCATCGTTTACGGTGAATATATAAACCGGTTTGATCAATATTTACACCATTTACATAGGTTATTATTATTGTGCTACTGCTGATGAGACACTCTTTTGATGAATTAACTAGTGGCAAGATCTCTTGATTAATAACATAGTTGTCTCTTCTTCTATGTTAGCTATCAAATCTTTTCTTTTTATACGGATCTCTATAGGAGTGATTATAAAGAGCGAAGCAATCTAACAAACTTAAAGTAGATGGTGGAAAGTTACTTAAGATTAAAACCATCGCATCTGAATATAACTCGAAATCAATAATAAAGGTATGCCATATCTTACTTCATTTTATATCAAATAATCGAATATAAATTTAAAAAATCTCAAAAATAACATACCATCTTCATCTGTTCGTACTAAATCCGCATGACGTATGGGTCCATCACCATGAATATCGAATACATTAATCATAATTTTATAAGTTGTAAAAGGAATTAAATTATCCAATAGTACATTTGATTCATTATACGATGCAATGACACTCTTCTCTTTAGTTGTTTCATTTCCTTCTATCCATCGAATTTGATAACCAATTGATGTTAATAATCGATTAATATCCCATTGAACTAATATTTCTCTTGAACTTAAAACCGTAGTATTTAATGATATAATTGAAATATTAATTGGTGCAGGTGATTTTATATGAAAATAATGTGCAAATGAAAGTGGTCCATCACCAATTGAATTACTCCAACAAAGATATAAAACATAAGTATCATTCATATATGGATATGTACATAGATTATTTATATGTATAGAATGATTATCATCTATAAAATGATAACTTTTTTCAAATGATTGTTCAGATGAAATTGATTTAATTAAAACTTTTAAACGAGTATTATTTTCAATTGAATCAAAGTCCTTTAATTAAAAAAAGAAAAAAATATATATTTATAGAAGAATTAAATTAAATATTTTACTTTAAGATATATATCAATTTGACATGGTTGATCTGTTGATAAATAATCAATTTTAGGTTGAATTAATGGTACTAAATGAAAAATATGTTTTATTTATTAAATATATTCATTTAGGTTTCTTTTTTACCACTTTCTTTTGTTCGTATATAATTTGTTGAACGGCTATAATCACTTATGCCCATATCATTTTGTGATGCTAATCGAAAACGATATTTTGTATTAGATTTTAAACTAAAAAGAAAAGACGGTTATTTTAGAAATCTAATTAAAATAAAATATTACTTTTGTATAAGTAATGTTGTTATTTGTCCATCAGGTTTATTAATTGAATCATATGTTTTCCATGATGATGATGTATCTCCTTCATATTCAATAATTGTATATCGAATAGGTGCATAATTAAAATCTGAATCTTTACGCCAAGTTAATATTAAACTTGTTGAATTAATAGAAGATTCAATTATGGTTGGTGGATATGGAGCAGCTGGTCGATCTAAATGAAAGAAAAATTTTAATGTAAATAAGAAATTTTAGTTTTTTTTTACCTCGTTTTTCCATTGTTAATAAACGATTAATACTTGTTTCACCACAACCTATTCGAGTTTTAGCACAGAGAATAAAAGTATATGGTGTTGTTTTTTCTAAATCTAAATGAGAATTTTTTTTATTTGTCTGAATAGATTATTGAATAAATAGAAAGAGAAGAAGATTTCATAAGGTAAAACAATTGATCATAAACTTTCAAAATTAATTTTTTGAATTTTTCCTATCATATAAACATACTTTCAGCTAGATAAGAATATGTTGTATTTGTTAAATTATCAATTTCAATACGTGTTTGTTCATCATCTGAACGCCAATATACAAGTTTATAACCAAGTAGAATTCCATTTAATTTTGTTGGCTGTTGCCATGTCATTCTTGCAGACCAATGATCAACATCAGGAAAGAAAACTTCTGTTGGTTTTGAAGGAACTAAAAAGAAGGATATTTGAAAGCTTGTAACTATAGCTTTTTTCGAGACTCAAATGTCGAACTAACATCTTTTTTTTAGTATCATTATACTCATCATTTTTGATCTTTTAGTTTAACTCAGTATTATGTATCTTGATAATCATAGAAGCAGTGATATGCATTATTCTTGACAAAATAAAACTCGATCAGTTCATGTGTCGTGTGCTGGTCATATGATGGCTATGGTAAGTTAGTACATGATATGTTATTTAGCATCATATTTCAGTCATATAAATTTCGAAGAAAATATTATAAGCCTTGTTATTGAATCTGCTGACTATCTTTTACTATTCCGACGGGATAGGATTCTAGTCTTGATTACTCCAGAAGAATTTATATCTGATGATCTTCGATCTCGTTTGCTAGAGTTTTAAATATACCCTAACTATTTTTCTTCGAAAAACATATGTGATTTTGACAAAAAAATCTTTAATACATACTACTTTCATCTGTAATAAATACAATTGATGAACTAAATGCACTACATCCACTTGATGTACATGCACTTATTGAACATGAATAATTTGTATAACTATCAAGATTATTTAAAATATAATTAATTATTGAACGATTATCAGAATAATCAATAATATGAATTAATTGAGGTGATGAAAGTGGAAAATATTTAATCTATAGAAAAAATAATTTTATAAAAATATTTTAAAAGAAAACTAATTAATTATACTTTATAATTAGTAATAAAACCACCTTGATCAATAGGTTTTAATGAATTCCAATGAATTTTAGCAGATGTTCCATTTATTGAATCAATTTTAATATTTGATGGAGGATAAAGAGGAACTAAAATTTATTTATTTATTCATTTTTCTTTGAAGAAAACAATTTTATTTTAACTAACCACTTTCAAATGTTTTTTCAATAGTTTCTATTGAATTTTTACTTATACCAATACTATTAAAAGTATGTAATCGAATAAGAAATGGTGTATTTGGTGGTGATAAATTATTAAATATATATTCTTGTGCTAATGGATCTTCAATTTTAATATCATTTCCTATTGAATTATTGATTGAAATTATATAACCAATGTCTTTTCCATTTGAAGTTATAGAATTCCATTCATTTGTTGAAATTGGCTTTAAATTATTTTAATTTTATTTATTAAATATAATAGAAAAAAAAAAAGAAAAATTCTATTTACCATCCATTGAAGTCGAATAGAAGTTGAATTTATAGCTTGTGCTAATAATATTTGTGGTACATTTGATGGTACATCTGCCTTTGTTCGAAAGAATTCAGTTGGAATACTCGTATTACTAATACCTTTGATATTAACAGCTGACATTCGTACTCGATATAATTGATAAGGATGTAAATCACGTAGAATTAATGTTGATTGTTCAATATTAAAAGACTAAAAAATATAGAAATTTATTTTTATAGAATAAAAAATAAAATAGTTACTTCAATATTTTCCCATTGAGAATTATTACTTCGTATTTGAATTTGAATAATATATCGTAATATATTAGTTTTACCTGTATAACCTGGTGAAAATTTAATTATTACTGAACGTTTATCAATAGAAATAACTTCAAGATTTGTTGGTGGTGATGGCATTTCAGGTGGATAACCTGATTCAATTGATGCTGAACGTTTTAAACCAAAACCTTTTCGTGTTTTTGCACGAACACTTATTGTATACCATGTTGTTGCTGATAAATTATTTATTTTATATGTTGTTAATTCAGGTTTTATTTCAATTATTGAACGATCAGTTAAATTTGATTTTGTATTATTCATTTTATACCATTCAAGTTCATAACCAATTAAATGACCATTAATTTCAAGGGGTTTTTGCCAACTTATATCCAATGATGTATCATATACATTAGAAAATGTTAAATTCTCTACTTGATCAGGAACTTAAATTAAGAAAAAAAAGAATGCAATTAAGAATAGATTGATACCGTTTTTATATGATTACAATCCAAACAATAAATAATCAGTAAAATGAAAATTCTACAATAGGTTTTATATAGTCAGTCGAATGAGTAAAGCAACTATCGTTCGTTTCGATAAGGAAAATTTATTTTGATTATGTATGAATACAATCATTAATCAAAATGTCAACCAAAGGTGCAAATGTATTAAATCGAATGAAATATATTTCTAATTTTTTATAAAAGAAAAAGAAAACCTACCATCTTCAAGTGTTTGAATATAAACTATTGGCGATGACCATGGTCCACTACCAATTTTAGTTGCACAATTGATTCTTACAGAATAATTTGTATATTTTTTTAAAGATCCAATTATAAATTGATACATTTCAATAGGTTTAGCTTGTTGTTCTTGATATAATGTTATATTTCGATTGAAATCAATTAATTCAATCTAAAATTTAAAAAAAAAAAATCTTATTTATTTTATATTTTATTTATCTTTTTCAAACTTTAAATGAATTAAGTATTCCATTAATATATGATGATGATGGTCCTTGCCATTTAATCATAATTGCTGTTGAATTTATTGATTCATATTGAATAATTGTTGGTGCATGACTTGGTATACCTTCAAGTGTACGAACTTTAATTATTTCACTTGCTGGACCAATACCAACATTATTAACAACAGATACTGATATTAAATATGATTCCCATGTCATTAAATCTAGAATTTATAAAAAATAAAAATTATCATTATTTTCTTTTTTTTTGTCTATTTGATAAAAACCTTTTAAAATATATGATTGTATTGATGAATTTACACGAATTGTTTTCCAATTTAAATTTGGATAATTTAATGCATAATTAATATCATAACCAATTAATTGTCCATTAATACTTGATTCAATTGGTTTTGTATATTCAATCAATACCGATGTTGAATCACGAGGAATAACTGTTAAAGATTTTACAGTACCACTTGGAACTAAATTAATATATGTATATTTAAATAATTAAATTATATTAATAAATAATCTTACTTTCTTCCGGTAAAGTAATATTATTACTAGAAGTACTTATTTGTCCTAAAAAGTTTTAAATAAAAAAAGAAATGGTTGTTTTTATTTTGAAATTTAGTTTATTTACCTTCTCCTAATTGATTCCAAGCGGATAAACGAAAACGATAAGTTGTAAATGGTCGAAGATTACGTAATAAACTCCAAGTTTTTGTTGAATTTTTTTCTATAATAATATCTTCTTTAGTTTGCCAACCAATATCATCATATGTTGAAGATAAACTATTTATATCTGATAATGTACTATCTTTCATTTGAATTGTATATCGTTCAATTGGTATATTTCCATCAAAATTTGGAATCCATGTTAAATTAACAACAATTGATTTATTTATTGAATCATTTACTAATGATGCTCGAACAAATGTTGGTGGCCATGGTAATTCTATAACAGAAAAAAAGAAGAAGATTTGTTTCATAATTAATATACAATAATAATGTCTAACTTACCAATGATTGTTACTTCTATTGTACGACTATCATTACCTGCTTCAGATTCAACTACACAAGTATAATTACCCTATGAAAAAATTGATTATAATACATAAGATAGAACAAATGGTCTTGGTCTACTTTCAATTATAGGATTATATTGAAAGCTGTAATTAATAGACAAGTTTGAACAAACAAATCTCATTCTAATATTACTTGTTAAAATCATATTCAAAATATAGGGTGTCAGAAGTGTCATAGGATTGTAAAAAGCGATACATTGTTATTCAGATTAATTTTTAGATAGATATTATGAGTCATTATTCGTGTCATCATTTTATTTATATCATAATATACGATTTAAAATGAGCAGAAAGTATAAATATAACACACAGAATGTTCATGCTTTCATTCATTTTGAATAATTTATTCAATGTATAATGTACTGATGACATGAATAGCAACTAATTATATCTGTCGAAAAAATGATCTGGATAACAGCATGTCGCTATTCATAATTCTGTTACATCAGATATAATTAATGTGTAATACACTAAAAAAAAATACTCATTGATTTCAAGACTTTGATTGTCACTACTACTAAACGAAATAATGTTATCGGTGAATATGATATTCAAAACACATTGTCTGAAGTTTTCGAAACTTATATTGATATAGTTCGATAGAGATTACCCTTTTCACAATGCATCTTGTAATATAATACAAGGATTGACATTAATTAGTTATCAAATATAGTATGAGGATGTGATATTCTGATATTAATCATAAAAATTTATACATACTGTATCTTGATTTTGTGGTGTATCAATAAAAATTGTAGTTTCATTATATAATCTTTTATGTGGTATAGTTTGATTGGTATTAAAAAACCAAGAAATTTTTTTCGATATATTATCTTCAGTAAATACATGACAAACAAGTATTAAAGATTGTGCTTTAATAATTTTCATTGTTTGTGGTAATGAAATAATTCTTGTTCGTCCTAAATAATTATATTATGTTTATTTTAATTATAAAAAAAAATAGAAAATATTCTTTTTTATTTATACTTACGACGAACAAGTAATGTTGTACGTGCATATGCTGAACCAAGAATATTTTGTGCTAAACATTCATATATACCTGAATCGTTTCGTATAGTATTTAATATTGATAATAAACCAGTTCGATTATCAATATGAATTCTTTCATCAATATTATTTAGTGAAACTCGTTCATCATTATTTAAATTTACTAAATAAAATTAAATGAAATTTCGCAAAAATAAAATTCGTTTTTTTTTTTTACATTTAAACCAAGTTATATTCGGTAATGGTGATCCATTAACAGTACATGTTAATTGAATATCAGTTCCGTTAAAAACATTTAAATCTTTACTAACAATTACTGTTGGTGATTCACCTAAATAGAAAGAAAAAAAAAATTTTATCTTAAAAAATTTCAAATATAAAAAAAAACTTTTAACTTTTTATTTTTAACCATGTTGAACGTGTATCTTCTCCAATATCATTTGTTAAAAAACATTGATACATTCCTTGATCATTCCATTCAATTGTATTAATTATTAATTGATTATCATTTAATTGAATTCTATTAGAATTTTATAAAAAATAAAAATAAAAAATTATTTTTTTTTTATTTAGATTTACTTTGATGTTTCATTCGTTAGATGAACAGCATTTTTATACCATGTTACATTAACATTTGTTGTACCATTACAAGTAAAAATTATTTTTTCTTGTAAATCAACATATTGAATAAGTGGAAAATTTGTTGTTATTATAGGAACACCTAAATAATTCATTGAAATTTTTAGTTTTTTTCTCTCTCTCGTATGAAATAAATTATTTATTAATTACTTCGAACAATTAATTTTGCACTTGCATTTATAAATGTTTCAGTATTTTTTATTCGAATATGACATGAATATATTCCTTGATCATCAGCAATAATTCCACGAACTTCAAGTGTACGATTATATGGACCTATATGAAATCGTCCATTTGTTTGATCAATTAATATAGAATCTTTTTGCCAAATTATTTCAATAGATTTACTTGAACTAGATAAGAAATATATTTATTAGATTCTTTTTTTTTAAACAATTTTTTGTATAAATTATACCCGATATTAACAACACATTCAAATGATTTAATAGCATCACCTATAGTTGCTAATTGATCTTTTGGTTTAACAATAAATTCTGGTATAAAATTTTCAATTGGATTATTTCTTCGTTTAATTTGTAAACGAAAATCTGCTGATTGTTTTGTTCCACCAACAAATATATTTTCAATAATAGCAAAATAAATTTTTTCATCTTCATATGATATATTTAATATAATAAGATTATGTGTTGATGTAATAAAATATTTTTCATTCATTATTATACGTATATTATCACGTGATAATGAATTACTTTTCATAAACCATTGTATACTTGGTTCAGGTGAAGAATTTATTATTGGTAATTGTAAAATAACAGCATCAGTTTCATAAACATTTATAAATTGATCATTTTGATTATTTATAAAACCATCAAAATACCAAACAGTTAAACGTGCTGCTTTACTTGCAACAATTCCAATATCATTTTTTGCTAAACATCTATATGAACCTTGATCTTCTTTTTTAGTTGATGGAATTTCAAAATAACTTAATGAAGAAAAATTTGATGTTAAATTTTTCCATTCACGTAACCACATATAAGTTGGAGGAGGATAACCAATTGCATTACATGTAAAAACTTTACGAGAACCTAATGGTACATCATTATCACTTGATTCACGTAGAATTATAGGTGCTTGTAATTGTTCACCTTTTAATTTTTAAAAAAACAAAAACGAAACAATATTTATTATATATTTAAAATAACAATAAAAAAAAAATATATATATATATTGCTTACTAGAAATTGAAAGAATAAGAATATTTACAATACATAAGAATTTGAAGATCATGGGAAATATATGTACATTCAGTTAATGAGAAAATCTAAAATAACAATAGAAAAAAAAAAATTTGTTATTTTATTTCAATAGGTGACAGTTGACCGACGGTTGACATCTTTGAAAGGTATGAACCTATGATTCATCTATTGACCAATGACTTCATCTCGTTGGTTGACCATCACCATATTCTACTTATTATATCCTCTTTCCTCTATACTATAGATTATTTTATTCAATTCTATACGTAAAATTACGTTTCTTTCTATAATATGAAATTCAAACTGAAAAAAGAAAATATTCAAGAGAAAGTTCTTATACTACTTCTTCTATTAATTTAGTTTTTCATTCAAATATTTTATATTAAAGTTAATTATCTTTATATAAATAGACATTTTTTAAAATATTATCTGTTGTGTCATATACTTTATACTTGACAGATGTTATATAACAATTTGTCAAGAAAACGGAAATATCTGTTTGTACATAACATATGTTCTTCAGCTTGATTAACATTACATTTTTAACATATAGATACTTTTTTTTGTTAATAATAGTCATAGCTTTATATCCATAAGTATAATCAGTAGAAAGTCCATTTCCTACAGTGACATTGTTATTATTATATTCATAATAGAAAAAATACTTAATTATTCTTTTTTCATATGTTAATTCTGTCTTATATTATAATTTATCGGGATGATTACAGATTCATTTATTCGAAACTTTTAGATTCAAACACATCTGAACATATTATGTATTTATATACAATACATTTTACCATCTATTCATTATTCAATCTCACAACAATCTATGTCACTTTGTTCACTATTTATAATTGCTTTCTTATCACTAGTTCAAATGTAACATATCTGCATATAAGGTTATTACATAATACATATTATTTAGTCAGTAGTACAAGGATCATCTATTATTTCATGCATGTAAATATGTTCTATTGTCTTGATGTGATTGAAGTATATCACTTTATTCATTCAATAAGATTACTTGATACATAATACTTATAATAAAATAGTGCTGATGATATTGTATATGTTTTACAGACGATATAATGTATTTAATTTATGGTAGTAATGTTTGATATATCGGTTATGGCTTCGATACAAAATGTTTACTGTCATTGAATATTTATACAATGAATAATGGAAGATATTTTCAACAAATTTTTGTAATAATTCTTGATTATATCATTTGTGAAAATTGTTCTTTGATAAACTTTTAAAACTTTTATTTATAAAATATTTTTGTGCTAATTCACAATTAAAAGTATCTGTTTTTGCTATCTCATAAAAGCATTATAAAAGATATTTCTTTTACTTTTCGAAATTTTGCCTTTTATCTAAACATTAAACAGAGGTCGCTAAATGACGAATTCAATAAATAATCTAAGCCACACCTCTTACTCTGTCCATTAATATTATTTCAAAGATTTTTATGTACAATAAATTAAGTATACATATATATTTACTCAAATTACTGAAAGAAATTTATTATATCTAATACTTATCTAATCATCAGCTGATTTATGATGATATTTTGACCTTATTTTTTTCGTACGAGATAAACGAAACTCATGTGAAAGTTTAAGTTTGTTATCATAACTAAAAATTTGTTTTTAAGCAATTCATTTTAAATATAGTTCGTTGTAGATTCAGATGTCTGCACAACGATTAGAAACAATTGGCCGTCATATTCGATTAAGTACACAATATGTATGTAAAATATTTTTATTAAATTATTATTAAGAACTTTTTCTTATTTTAAGAAAAATGACCAACAACCAGAATATCGTTTTACACTTCCAAATGGAAATTTAACACAAGAACAACGTGATTTTTATGAAAAAAATGGTTTTATTGTTATTAGAAATTTAGTTCCAGCTGAAACACTCGATCAATATCGGTATATATTATAAAAAGAAAACTAAATAATACATTTATTATTTTTTTTATTTTCTTAGTAAACGTTTTCAAGAGGTTTGTACAGGTAAAGTTCCAACATTTGGTATGACAATAATGAAAGATATAGCTATTGCAAAATCTGAATTTGCTGATGGAGAAAAAGCTATAACAAAAATTCAAGATTTTGTATTTGATGACGAATTATTTGAATATTGTTGTTTACCTCAAATTGTTAAATATGTTGAAAATTTTACTGGTCCAAATGTTATGGCTATGCATACGATGGTAAGAAAAAGAAAATAGAATATTTATTTTTATTAAAAATTCATTTTATTTAGTTAATTAATAAACCACCTGATCCAGGTACTCAAACATCAAGACATCCACTACATCAAGATCTATATTATTTTCCATTTCGACCAGCTGATCGAATCGTTTGTGCATGGACAGCTATGGAGCATATACATCGTGGAAATGGATGTCTTGTTGTTTTACCTGGAACACATAAAGGTGAACTTTTAGAACATGGATATCCAAATTGGGAAGTAAGAAAAAAAGAACAAATTGAATTAAAATTTTTTTTTGTATTTATTTAGGGTGGAGTTAATAAAATGTATCATGGCATTCAAAATTTTGATTCAAATGCAGAACGAATACATTTAGAAATGCATACAGGTGATACGGTTTTTTTTCATCCATTACTTATTCATGGTAGTGGAACAAATAGAACCGAAGGATTTCGAAAGGTAAGGCAGTATGCTATTTCTGTGTTTATAATTGAAATTGTTTGACTTTTCTAGGCTATTTCTTGCCATTATGCTGATTCTACATGTGAATATATTGAATGTGATGGTATTCAAGAATTAATTTCGAAAGAAGTTACAGCAGTTTTTACAAAACGAACAGGAATTGAAGATGCAAAATTTCAGGTAAAATTATTCTTTTCTTTTTTTATTTTTAATTAATAACATATTATTAATTATATAATCATTTTTTATATTTAGGATATTTGGAGAGCTAAAAGTCGACTTGTTCAAGGTGAACGAATAAATTTATAAAAAAATAAATTGTTTTTTTTTTTATATACTGTGATTTTCTTTTTAATAAAGATAATAAAAACACAAAAGAAAAGAATGTGATGATGAATCATTGGCTCTTTCTTTTCTTTTCTTTTCTTTCCTTATATTGCATTAGTCTACTGTGCAATTTGTGCTTGTCAAGAGAATATATAAGAAAGAAACAGATGTTGAAATAAGCATACTTACCTGCCACGGATGCATTCACGATCATGAACGTGAATGCTCCAGGTCGAGGCGCGGGCATTGCACATCGCCCCCGTTGACGCCTGCGAAAAGTCCACATCGGGCTTTCTCGAGTGGATAATTTGTTCCGCGGCCATTTGCGTTCGCGCATTGGCCATTTTATTTAAATAAATATGAAAAAAATTTATAGAAACATGACTTAATCGGATGTTTCCATTTGAATTATATAGAATAGACTAAAATTTTTGATTTTCATGATATTTTCATATTATAGTTCAGTTATGCAACATGATGTTAATTTCAACTATGCATTAATCTTTAGAATTAGCAATAACTATATTAAAAGCATCAACAAAAATGAGTTAAATCAGCCGTTGATACCATTTTAATCAGCTATCAAAAAATAAATTTCTATACAAGAGATAAGACAGTCAACAAATAAGTACATTGAAAATAACATTTCAATAATCATTACTCTGCAGTATTAAAATCGAAAATTTTTCTAAAGAAATTGCTATAACATTGTTAATTAATTCTTTTTTTGCTTGATCACACTAATTTACAACTTAGTATCGATAAACATTTTTCTCATGTAATTTAAATCAAACAAACATGAGACAATTTTTTTACAATAATAAATGATTTAAAAATAGCTGTTTCAAATGAAGTTTTTCTTTTTTATACGATATTTGTCTTTTAATAAAAAAAAAAAGAAAGTGCTTAATTACATATGAGAATTTTTTCCATGTAAGATTTCTCCCACTTAATCTTGATTTGATAAGTAAAAAACAAAAGAAAACAAAAAAAAAAAGAAAAGACGTTTGTTTACAAGAATCGGTTTTCTTTTATAAGGAGATAGGACAAAAACGAAAGAAATGAAGAATTGTCTGCTGTTTTATTTAAAACTGATTCCAATTTTGTGCGTACATTGATGTATTACTTAATTCCATATTGCGTGATATATCTTCTGGTATTGTATGTGATAACCATCGTCGATGTAATATACGATATCGTTCATCACATAAATGTAATGGATTTCCACGTCTAAAATATAATTTTAAAATGATGCTGCTTTTTTGTTGTTTTTATTTTTTTATACCTTAAATTTTGATCAGTTTCACCATAATCATCTAAATATGGTGCAGGCATAAGTGTTCCACGTGCTTTATTAATACGGCCATCATTGATAATATTAAGTAAAAGTAATGAACATTCTTTTACACGTAAATAAAGACCAATTGAACCACAACATTGTTGAGCATGAAGATTACATGGACCAAGAGGTTGATCAATATTAAAAAAACTTGATATTAAACTACTTGTTGTAATTGGATTTGGTGTTGTTGATGATGATGAACGAACAACAATATCACCACATGTTAAACATATACATGGTGAACGAATTTCATCACGTGCATATTTATATGGTGCACCACTATAAAAATAAATAGATAAATAAATAAATAAAATAATTTTTTGTTTAGAATTTACCCTTGTGATACTTGATTCATAAGATCAATATATTCTTTTGGTAATGAAAATAATTCATTAACTAGTATTGGATATTTAATTAATGATTTATTTACTGATAAATTTGATATCCAATTATTAATAAAATCATTTAAGCAACGTTCATTTTCTGTATCAAATAATTGTGATAAACATACAGGTAAACCAAGATATTGACATATTATTGAATATTCATCAAGGTCTTAAAAAGAAAAAAAATGATTAAGTTTTATTTAATTATCTTGAATAATTATCTCTTCGATTAAAACATTTTTTGTTATTAAAAGAAAATACTTTAAATTCTCAAGCAAATGATATACTTCATTTAATAAATAGAGTCTTTTCTAGCTGTTTTTTAAATAAACATCATCGCATAACAAAATGTTGTTGATTACTAAATTCACCTGACTTATGTTCATTATATTAGTTTATGAAATGAATTAGTTGAAGCTATGATTTGGGTAAATAACTGTACGACTATTCATTTAAGCAGTATTAGATTACGCTCTTCAGCATATATCGGATCAGACTGCTGGATCCAATCAAATTCCGATGTGATTGTGTCGCCTGGTTTCTATTCTATCGAACTATGAGATTGATGGATTTGGGAAAACTCTATTCATTAAAAAGAAGAACGTATCTTAATCGAAATTGATTATTTATCGTAATTCATTATGAATTATTAGGATATATTTATCTACCTGATTCAGGTGGCCATGAAGTTCCAGTTAGATAATGATAGAAAAGAGCAGCACATCGGAGTAATGGTAATAATGACTGTTTTAATTTATCTCGAATTTCTTCTATAGGTAAGAGTTGATTTGAAGAAGCTGAAGATCTATAAAAAAAACCACAAAAGAATTTATATATATTATTTTTTCATTATTTCGTAAAAAAAAAATTTACGTTTGATTTTTTCTAATTTTTTCAATTAATCCTTGAATTGTTTGGATTTCTGTATCACCTTTATTCGTATTTTTGAGTGGTATTTGTGCATAATCATTATTTTCTATAATAAATCAAAAATAATTATTTATAATAAAAAAAGAATTAATAAACTTAACGATTATCATATAAAAATCCTTGACTTGAAAGTATTTGTATACAATGTACAATAAGAATAAGTCTCATTAAATAAAGATCATTGAGATTTCCTGTTGGTAGATTTATTAATGATGGTGAATTATTTTTGGAAGAAAATAATATTGGTAAAGTAAAACAAAGTGAAACGAGAAGATGAAATAAATCAATATCAGATAATGGTGGAATCTGCATATTTGTTCGTGTTAAAAGAAGAACTAGAAAATATATACAATGAAAAAATAAAAATTTATTTTTAACAAAAATGAAAAACAAACCTGATAATAATTTTAAACAATGTTTTTTTATTTTATCACTATCTTGTAATAAACCATAAATAGCTGAAACTTTTGTTAATGAATTAATTAATTCACTTTGTCGAATTGATAATGGTGAAAATATTGATTTTAAATCAACACGAAGTAATTGTTCTATTGATTGTATTGTATATGCACATGATGTCCAAAGAATAATTGGTATACGTTCATTATCATCATCTGGTTCAACATTTAATCCAAACTATAATGTATATTCAAAGAACAAAAAAGAAAATATATTAAAATCAAATATGTTTATCTTACCGCATAAACGTTTTTAGCAAAATTTATTAAACGTTCACGTATACTATCAGAAAAATCTTGTGCTCTATACAATAAAATAAATTTTTTTTTACAAAACGAATTCGTTTTATTTTTTTTTGATTTTTTACTTTGATTCTCCAGCAAGACCAAATAATAATTGAAAATTTTGTCCAACACGTTCAGCCATCATTTTAGTTATTGTTGTTAATGGACATGGATTAAAAAATATTTGTTGTTCATGTGTATCTATTTCAAATCGAGATTCAATACTACCATTAAGAGCTTTTTCTAAACCATCTAACCATTCACTAAATGACATTTCAGCTAATTTTCTTTCACGAGTAAATGTACGTAATGATGGTAATACAGGTATAACAGTATTACTTAATGTTTGACATAATGGACAAAGAAATTCATTTCGTTCAATATCATAATTTGCTGTACTACGTAAACGTAACGTTCGACGAGGATCTTGAGATGTTATGGAATTATGGTATCTAAATAAGAAAATTTATTTTAAGAATAGAAAACATTAGTAGTACGCGTGTGCTTTTTTAGTAGAAGTCTAGTCACAGTTTGAAAACCTGTCCTAGGGACTCTATTCTTTGTAAGAATGAGAGAAAGATTTAGTTTGTTCGTAAAAATCTCGAATTGGGTAAATATGTTCGAGAGATATAGCGAATAGTATTAGGTTTCGACTAATGTAATAAGATTCTGAAATTGTAGAGTCAAGTGAAGTACCTCGAAATTTCTAAAAATCTTTTACACGTAGTCCCACAAACATTCTAAGATTTCATATGACAATAAATTCAATGAGACCGAATAACTGATTCTTTGTTAGATTAAAATTTCAATAACAATTAGAACTTTTTAGAACAAGAATGATTCTTAGTTTAGATGCATAAACTTCTACATTCACAATTTTTTTGTTTTCGACTCGATATATATGCGAAGTAGTATCATATAACGACATAATGACATTAAAAGCATTTAAACTATAATTTGAGATAAGATAATTAAATATAGAATTAAACTTACTTTGTCCAACAAGAAGCATGAATAGCATGACCACATGATGAAACATGTACACCCCAATGAAGATCATTAGACATAAAAGTTGGATCAAATGTATCCCAATTTTCAATACGTCGTGAACGATTTTTTGATAAAACTCTTGAACTGAATTTAAAAAATAAAAATAAAAATAAAAAAAATGATTTTCTTTTTTAAAACTAACTTTTGTACATAAGCTGAAAGTACTAAAGCTTCTGAATTAAGTTTAACTTCACTATTTTCTTGACAAAAAATACATGTTAATATTTGTTTAACTGGTTGAATTAATTCAATATCATTTGTGCCTAAACATGATTGAATTATTGGATATGTATCATCAATAATCATTGGTTCAGGTTTTAATGGTGTATTTGATAAACTTGAAAATATTTGTTGATCAGATGAATTCATATCTGGTGATGTTGATTCATTTATTGATGATTGTTGTTCATCTATATTATCAGTACATAATTGAATATTTTTTTCAATAAAATTTTTTTGTAATTCAGTCATTTGTGCTATAATTTTTGCACGTTTTTGTGCAGCTAAATCTTTTCGTTTACGTTGTATTCGTTTAGTTAAATCAATTGTTTCTTGACTAATATTATTTGTTGTTGTAGAATTTAATTGTTCATTTGTTTCACAAAATTTATTATAAAGTTTATTAACATGATCAAGTAATTCTTTACATGTATCAGCTTTTGATGTTGTATGAGAATTTAATTGAGAAAATAATTTATCAAGTTCAAATTTTTGACATTTTGAATGAAATTGAAAATTAGGTACACGTTCTTGTTCATAAAATGCAAAAATTATTAAATGTAATGCCTAGAAAATAAAAATAACATTTTTTATTTAGAAAAAAAAAATTTTTTTTTGTATTTATTTACTCGATTAAGAATAGCTTCAGACCATAATTGAGCTTTTGAATCAGTTGAACGATAAAGACAAGCTTTAAGTAAAGTAAGAAATATATCACAATCAAGAATATGTATAATTGGTTGAAATGCATCAGTAAATAATGGTGGTGGACAAAGTATTAATGTTGTTAATATACCATCATCATTTAATTTTCGCCGTTTTATTACATATTCTTCAGACTAAATGCAAAAATATGTTCTAGAATCAATATCGATTTTTCTCTAGATAAATTAGAAATATAAATTTTAGTTGAAAGTTTTTCATTTCTCTACATTCTGGATTCGAGCAAATGAAGTCAAAAGTCAATGAATGTATTTTCATAATAACCGAGATCAGGAAACAGTAGATCTCTTTTTGTAGATTCTTAGCAAATGGATAAAAGCAATAAACTGTATTAATAATAATTGTTCCATTGCTTTTTAGTAACTGGGAATATGTGCATCATGTAGATTCTAGTAAGTTATTAAGACTGTAAAAAGCAATTTTTTTTTTCAATATTTTTAAGCATAGAACCATGGCCTTTCTCAAAAGCATCAAGCAAATTGTAATTCGACTTGCAACGTTGCAGAGACAGATCTGAATGAAAATTAATCTAAAATGAGAACATCAGAATGTGCTAGCATATGTAAAATTATGCTTTTAACATAATCATATCCAAGGATAGAAGCAATAAACTAGTCCCATTGAGATCTGTCTTTGTGCAAAAGTTCAAATCGAAATTTCTAAACTCAGTTTTCCAAGTGTCCCTAAGAGAGATCACGGCTTTCTGCGTGAAAATACTGGGAAAATGTCACGTCTCGACAGTAATAAGCCAGCAGTACAAACTCTTTTCAGAATATTCATTTATTTTTTATTTTTACATAGATAAAGCATGAAATGACTGGATTCTAACTTTTAGAAATAATTAATATTAGTGTTTTTGAGTATACTCAGATGATAAAATAGAATAGTAGTAAAAAAATTTCTGTAGGTCACATCGAAATAAATAAAACAGAATACTGACTCTCTCCCTGTTATCAGTAGATTCAGTTTTATAAAATAAAGGTTATTATTTCAATTATCAAAATACTTAATCTGATCACAAATAATGGCGTAGACAGACTGAATCTGAAGAAAACTTTCTTTTACTATCCTCTAAAAGCATAAGCGGCATTCTGTATCTTATCATTCTTCATTTTATAATTTTGATCGATTTACATTTTCAATTCGTCAATTGTAATATAAAGATTATTTTTAATAACATAAATGTCTTAAGAAATAAAGTTATATCGTCAAACAACGAATATAATTTATCATAAATATTTTTTAGTTGAATAGAAAATGCATACGCACTTTAAATATATTCTAAGTATAGTTTTAATCATTCGAAAAACATGATCTTATAATATATCATAATCAAAATTTTTCTTTTATTATAGAAAATAAATTAGTTTTATTTTTTTTCTTACCTTGCATTGATCAGCTTTTGTATAATGATAATAAAATTGATTGTATTCCACAAGTCGATTAGCTTTTAATTCATAATTTCCTTTAGTTGCATTACCTCTCCTATAAAAATAAATATATTTATTTCTTAAAATATATTTTTTTTCAATTTTAATTTACTTAAAATCAGCAACATCTTTTAATACTGTTTCAAATTCTCCTGAACCCTAAAAAGAAAAATATGATTTCTTATCTATTTTATTGAAATAAATAAAATTTTATACGAACTGTTTCTAATTGACCACAATCTTGTAATCCACGTATTAATTCTGAATGTGCCATTGGTGATATACATAATTGATGTATAATTTCTCTAGTTAATTTTTGTTCACATGTTACTCGTCCAATACCTGGTTCATGTCGTTCACCAACAATAATTAATAAAAGATGAAGAAATTCTTCCATTATACGAATTTTTTCTTTTATTTTAGTATCTGTATCCGATGAATAACCATTTTCCGGACATCTAAAAATTTATATTAACTTAAAAAAAATTTTTTTTAATTTCTTTTATACATACCGAACCCATTCTAATAAATTAAATTTATGTAAGAGTTGAATTAAATATGTATCAGGTGGTGTTAATGAAGCACCAACTTGTAATGCAAGTATATCACGATCATACATTTCTTTTCGACATCTAACATTTGAATAATAATAAATCTAAAGAAAATATATCAAATTTAATTTAATTATATTTAATAAAAAAAACTTGTTTACTTGATTAGTTAATGAATAACCATTTCGTTTCCATAAACCAGCAACATGTTGAGCACAAAGAACTTGAATACGTAAAGCTTCTTCATATACAAAACATGGATGAATTTTTGATTGTTCACACTTAAAAAAAAACAAAAAGCAAAATTTGAATATCTTTTATAAGAAATGATGAATATTAACTAGATTATTAAATTTTACAACTGTATCAGTATAGTTTTGGAGATGAACATGAAGAGCTAAATATAAAAGAAAATACTATTTAGTTATTTAAAAAAAATTTTAAACTGATTTTTTATTTATTATTAATAAACCCGATTGTGATGCAAGGTCACAATCAAATCCGACATTTGAGTCAAAACTTTTTCATGCGACTTTATTAACAATATTGCTTGTTTTTAAAAACGAAATCGAGACTAGAATTAGACTATGGTGATTTTATAAATTTCTATTTTGAGTAGCCTATATGATCCGAAATCTATAGCCGTTATTATGATCGATTTCATTATCAGCTGACTTTTCCACTTCAAAATGAAACAAAGTAACACTCGAGAACACAATCATTTTCTATATAATATAAAGAATAAAAGATAATTAATTCTTACCAACAAATAATCTCACAACAGGTATATGCACTGAAACTGGATCTTTCGCCACATCATATGCAAAACAATCAACTTTATGATCATGTACAGTTGTTTTAACAATTGATGAATTATTTTTTTTATCTTTTATTAAATGTGATACATCACTTGTTTTTTGAATTTCTGCTAATGCTGAACCTGTTACTTCATATGCACGAAGTAATAATTCTTTCTATAAAAAAAAACAAAAACATAATAAAATAAATAATATTATTATATTATCTTACATCATGTGAACACCATTCTAGTATTAATGCAATAATTGATTGAATTTTAATAACTAAATTAAATGCTGTTTCCCATTCAGGATCAAATTCTACATGTTGTCCAACTTGTCTTGTAACTTTATCCATACCCTAAAATTTTATTTTATTTAATAAGATAAAAAAGAAAACATAAAATATCTAATAGAAAATTTCTTTACATGCATATAAATTAATAATTGAAGAAATGATCGAAAACCATTAAGAAAATTTTCTCGAAGTTCATCCGTATATTGATCAGGTACAATACCTAATAAGTATCTGAAAAAAAAAAGATTTAAAATTAATTAATTAATTAATTAATTACTTTAAATCATAAAGAATTGATTGTGCACGTCGAAATTCATGTTGTATTGGTGTATTTGTTGTTCTTGAAAATAAAAGTTTACCATGATCAAGTTTTGATTGACAATATTCAAGAAATGAATCTACTATTGTTTGAAATGCATTATGTGATGATATTAAATATCTTGCCTAAACAAATAAATTTATTTTTCATTTTTGAAATATTTGTTTGTTTTTTTTTATATAAACAATAAAACAATTATTACACATCGTAAACATAAAAAATATTTTTATCTTACAAGACTTTGTGTCGTAAATAATTGAACAGATAATCTTAAAAAACAATCAACACGATAAAGTGATGAAAAATCATTTCGATATTGTCGAATAATCATCGGATAACACTATAAATTATATATTTAAAAATCAAATAAATTTTTTTTTTGTGCATTTTTGTTCTCATCGACGAGGAAAAACGAAAATTCTTATGTTTACGATGTGTCTATAACTTTTCTTTTTCTTTTTTTTTTATCTATATAATTTTAAATTATTACCAGTGTAGGAACAGTGTAGACTTGAACAGAAAGATCAGTAAATGAAACATATTCATCGGCATCTTTCACAAAATTTCGCCATATAGTAGAATAATTCTAAATAATTGACAAGATTTAATTATCGTTTTTTCCTCGTCGAAGAGAAATTAATAATGTAATATGAGTAGCATTTTATTCATAAACATAATCAAGTCTTTTCTTTTTGTAGGAATGGTTGCTTAAAGATATAATAATGATAAAAAGAATATTTGGAATTCTTAACTTACGAAAAAATAATTATTCGAAGATATTCAATGCTTTTGATCTGACGAGATAATAAAGTACTCAAAAAAGGGAAGGATTTATATGCTTTTTCCAAGACATAAATTGCAAAATCTTGGTTTTATAAATTTAAATTAACTTCAAGCTACTCATATTACATATTATAACAATAAAATTTATCTTACTTTCATATATAATATTGCAAATGTTTTCTTCCATTCTGAATCCATAAAAAAGCTAAAAAATAAAGAATAAAAAAGATTTTTTTTTTGTATTAAATTTTCAAATATCTTTACCTATTAATAAATACTTGATGTAAAGCTGATCTTGCACTTTTCCAAAGCATTTTTTCACCTAATAAAACTTTTTCTGTTCTAGTTATATCTTCTTCTTCATCACATTTTAATTCACATTCACAAAGTAGTCGACGAAAAGCATCAGATATTCCAATAATATCTTGTAAATAATTTAAAAGTTTTTGAGCAAAATATTGTAATGATATAAATAAACTTGGATATATTTCACATTTAAGTGGTATATCAACTGTACGTATACGTATTGTTTGTTGTACATCACGACATTCTCCCATTGTACCAATACGTATTGCTGTACGACCTTCGCGATCAACTAATGAAGCAAATTCATGACCTTCTTGTTTTGAACATTGTATAGCACGATTAAGTACATTTATAACTTGATCATATGTATGAACTTCATCATTAAATAACATTGTAACATATTTTTTATGATCACCATCCCAATATCTAAATAAAAAAGGAAATAATTAAAACAAAATTTTTATAAAAAAAAAAAAAATTTTTTTTCTTACTCATTTTTTAATTCATTTGGTATATCTTGATAATTTTCTGTACAAAGTAATTTAATAATAAAAAAAAGTAATATATCAAATAATTGTTTGGCACGAAAACGAATATCAGATGGTAAACGATTGAGTATATCATCTTCTGTTTCAGGATTTTCATCATGTGGTTTATGTAAATTACAATGTACATATTGTTTCCATGCTTCACTATCACCACAATCACAGTATCCACCACCAGCTGATACATTCATCTAAATAAAATACAAAAATAAAAAAAAGGTTTTTATAGATTATTTTTTGTTTTTATATACTTTATATCGATGTTTTCGATGTTCACTTTGAAGAAAACAATCTGTACATAAAACACATGTTGGATCAACATGACAATCTCGGCAAAAATAAGTTGGTTCTTCAGATTTAAATAAATGTCCACAAACAGTTGATTTTTTATTTAATGAACGTATTGTTTCAACAGCTTCATCTGTATTTAATTTACCATATAAATATATATCAAGTGGTCGAAAAAGTATTTCATGTGCACGTTGTTCAATAATACCCTTTACTAAATGTGTATGATATATATAACATTGTGGAACAAATTTTTTCCAATGTTGAAATAAATTTTTTTCTAATTCAGATTTTTCTTTAATAGTTAATAATTCTTCACCAAATTTATTTTCATCAAATTGTAATAATTCATCAGATAATTGTGGTAAATCAACATTTGATGGTAAAGTATTTATATTATCATCTTCATTTAATGCCATATTAAATGCATCTTGAACATCAGATGGTGTTATTTCAACATCAAGCATAAACTCATCATTATCTGATAAATCAATTGAATCTGTATCATCCATATGTCGATGAAATTACAAGAAAATAACCTTATATATAAAGAAAAAAAAACAAACAAACAAAAATTATCTAAAATAATTAATGATGCAATATAATAATAAAATATTCTTTTTTTTTCTTTCTTTATATGAATGTTCGACAATATTATATTAAATGCAGTCATGCGACTTTAATGACAAGGATAGTGGCGCTTTTATATGAAATATATTTTCGATGCTATTTATAGATGGCAGTGATGAACAGATATTTTATATCAATATGTTTGCTTGGAATTTTTAAAATTTATTGTTTTTTTTATTATATAAGAGGAAAACCATTAATATAACTCGTCAATTCATTTTTGTACATACTGTATAATCACAACAAAGAATTGCCTAAGAAATTTTGGTATAATTACTATTACCACACAAGGGAAATTACCAGATAATTTCCGTAAATATCAAATTTCTAACATGAAATTTACCAGTAACTAGCCAAAAATATAGACGAATGTAGCAAGAATTTTCATAAATTCTTCAACCTTTTAAGGAGTAGAGTCGTTTAATTGTCAATGAATCTTATCAGATGAGGATTATGTAATTTTGGAATTTATATAAATTTTATGGAAATTTGCGAAATGATGTGGAAATTTCTTTCTCATGTAATAGTGATTACTAAAATTTCTGGAAAATTGTGGTAATTAAGCAGGTTGTCATTAAATGCTGTTTATGGAAATTTTGGTATTTTCGGAATTTTTTTCTTCTGAAATCTGAAGATATCTCTCGTTTGGTCTATTCAATACTATATTTTGTATTTCAAAAATAAACTAAATAAGTGATCGGAATATTTTTGATAAAGATCATCAATATAACCTGACTCATTCGTTATTTTACTAATGATGGATGTTCTAAATTCATTCAAATTATTGTAATAGAAAAAGTAGCTGAAGAATTAGATAATTTACGACAGATGGTTTTTCAAGCTGATCAAGATTATGAAAAAAAAGAATGATTTTGGATGCCATTAAATGTATTTTTATGAATCGGATTGATTCAATAAGTTGTGCTGTAAAATGAATCAGTATAAAACTTCGAGAGTATATTACTTTACTTTTATTGAATGTGAAAATAATGAACTTTCAAAGCGTTTTAGAATTGCCAGTCAGTGGCGGATCCAGAAAATCAGTGAGGGGGTGGCGGTCATATTCAAAAAGTGATTTTTGAAGTCTATTTGAGACAATACAACTCATTTTTCTCGTTTCTGCTAGAAAAAAAAGTAAAAAAAATCTCGTGAGGGGGTGGCGGTCGCCGGATCGCCTACTGCTGGATCCGCCACTGTTGCCAGTATACACTTTATAATTTTGCTTATTTTCGTATGTATATGAGAATTGGACTACTTTAAAGAATCTGAAATCTTTACATTTTGTGATTAAAAATTTCAGTGTGTATGTATATCAGTACTCTATTCAAACAATGTAGGATATGATATCTTTAATTCTAAGAATTAAACATTGATATTTTCTCGGAACACTCTAAAAATCTTCACATCTATTTCATGGTTCAATGTTTCCAGTTTCACATAATTTCTTACAGACTAGCATGGAGTCATTTTTTTACTATTTATATTAATGAAAATCGCTGAGCTCTTTCGTTATGATTATATTTTTCCTCTCTTCTATTCGTCCTTAAAAATACTTACAGGATAACAGTTGTGTATTTTGTCTTGATTGTACTTGTCACTTGAATTCAAAAAACTTATTAGTGTGATCTCATTCGAAGTCAAAATGTAAAACGCACAGATTCCATTCATATTAAAACTTAATAATCCTACAAAACATAATAACGTATAAACTATGGTATTCGGCGATATCTACACATTTAAGTCACGTTTTTGTTCGAATTCCGGTGGAAAACTGCTTTCAAATAAATAATCCGCTCATTACTAAAGAAACTTACTATTTCTTAATGCTTTGTAACCATCTTCAAGCCCCATGATGTGCCGGGACTAGTTCCCGGCACTGTTTTAGCGTATCTGCGAAATTTTTAGAAGTGGTCACGTTTTCGGCAAATCTGTCAAATCTAGCAGACAACGCCTATATCGAATCGAATATCGCAGAGTATGATGTGCTTAGTGGCATCAAAGTAATTTGTGGCCATCTTCATAGAAACGAAACGATATACAGAATACGTTTGAATGAATGTGTGATCGTATTTGAGTTAATTTGAAGAAACTGAACAATAAATGATGGCAACTGACCGACCAAAGAGAAATCAGTAAATTTTTTTCATTGCACGTATGGATTGATAAATTCGTATCTTATTTTTGTGTATTCACGCATGGCTACTATAACAGTATCTGCAGAATTTATTCGTCCGAATTGTGGCAAGCGAATGACAAAAAAGAATTGGAAAGATCACGCTCGCAATAAACATACTATGACTGAAGAAATTATTCGAACAAAATATGAACGGTTACATCTATCATCATTATCTTGTTCATCACATAACACACCAATACCTATGATTATACATAATATTTTTTCAACAAAAAAAATTGCCATAACAGGATCAAATTCTGAACAATAAAATCGTTAAAACGATGCTATTGGTATTACTGAAGCTGTATCTATCAATAATCCAACTGATACTCTCATCATCTTTACGAATGACTCAAGTTCGAAAGGTAACATTCATCAATTATTTTTCTAATATCAGAATACCTTTTTATATCTAATAGTATTGAATGCAATGGGTAAAAACGAGGAGTTCTCACCGTTTGCAGCTCATGAGAATAATAGTTCAAGCGAATCAGATAAGAATAAAACTTTTAATAATGGTAAATTATTGTCTAAAATACCGAAGCTGTTTCGTTTCCTCTTTATCTAGATTATCATCTGTTATCACATCATAAAGAAAAAATTGTTCAAGATAGCATTTCATCGTTAGACTTAGGCTTGAATATGACAAACAGTAATGAAACTCAATATGAAAATAATCAATCTTCAGCATCGTTACAAACATCTACTAGTAAAATATTAAATCAATTAAATAATATTTTTGCATCCATTCAAAGTGTTAGATTTATCAATTCACATGAAATGATTTTTCTTGAAACACATCGTGCCAAATATCCTAATATACAATGAAGTCCATCTGTTAATTTACCACGAGTGAAACCCAATCCATCATAATTTTTCAAATGGCTATCCATGGCTCCGGGCCATTTATTCAGATGATCATTATGGTTTATTGTGTATCTACTGTGTCGAATTTGCATCAAGCGAATTGGCTATAAACAAAAATTAAGGTGTACTTGTCGTAAAGCCATATTGGAGATTAAAGCATAAGGGACTGGAAGGTAAAGTTGTAAGCTTAAATGATCATAAAGCTTTTTAAATTTCTCTTAACTAGAAATAAAAGAACATTAAAAAAGTGATCTTCACCAAAACATGTGTTGTCCGACGAGCTGCAATCAGAATCGTATCAATTAATGGTAGTGTAGCTGAACAATTACAATGTGTCAATCTAGATATTCAGACATGGAAATATCTTGCAGTTCTTGTTCAAACACTTTGGTACATTATTCAAGAAGAAATAGTATTAATGAAGTTCAAGCGATTAATCGAGTTTTTTAATCGAATTCAATGTCCTAATGTTGTCGAATGGTTTAAGATTTCTAATGTAAAAGAACGGCAAGTTTGGGTCCTTTTTGATAGAAGGCGTAGTTAATTTTTTTTCTTCAGCTATTGAAGTTGGAAAGCAATAGTAGAGTATGGTTACAAAGTATCAATAAATATCTTTATCATATTCAAACTTTATCCATTCGAAACATTCGTTTCATCAATATTATTATGGATGAAACTACAGATTTAACTACTAAACAAATGCTTTGCTTATGTTTACATTATGTGGAGGAAGACACAGGCCATATCCGTGAAGAAGCTTTTATGCTGAAGTCGATTGCAGATCAAAGTGGAGAAGGTAAGCAGTTCTATCAGATCAAGCTATCGTTTTTTCTTCCTTTATTACTTAGGTGTATTCTGTACTGTACAGTAGTTCATTGAGTATCTTCTACAGGAAACAGATAAAGAACCGATTATTACAGCATAAACATATGACGGAGCATCTTCTATGCGGTATCAGACACAAGGACACGTTCATAGCCATTTATCGGCGTGGACGTTTTATATTTATTGTCGTTCACATCTTTTAAATTTAACCGTTTAAGACGCAATTAAAAATTCAATGTTGGACGTCTATGACACCGCCCAATCGGCTTTAGTTTTCTTTCGTGATATACCAAATCGTCTTCAAGTATTGTTTGAAAGTCAAAAGTTAATTAATTCCAATCCAAAAGGTAAATTTTTCTGAGATACTTCGCAGCGCTTATGAGAACACTAGTGGTGATGAGTTAAGATGCAGAACGAATGTTCAAACGATTGAGTTTATCTGTCACGGCCGTTTTGTGAAACATTTACAGCTAGATACTCAAGTTTTATTAGTTTAGATTTCATCCGAATAAGTACAATAAGTAAATATACATTTAATTATGCAGTTAATTTTTTATCTCTATTATTGCTTTTATTAGAACAAACTGCTTCTAAATCAAGTCATAGCTGCTGATCTTATGCTTACGAAATCTTACAATTATTTGTTAACATTACGTAGCTGTCGTTATAACACTTGCAACAGTATAAAACAAATGGATCACCGGATGGATGTCGATTTACATTCGATTTATTGAAACCTGATGTAGCATTTCGAATACGTCTTATACGTGATGTATTCAATGCAACATTAAAATTTTTACGTCAAATCGAAAAACGTGGATCCTGTTTAGACAAATTTTCAATTCATGTTGATGCTGTTAGAAATACCATTATGCAATCAGCTGAAAGATTTGACTTTAATCATCTACGAACAATATTAAACAATATTGACAAGTATTTGCCAATAATACAAACAACATCTCGATCAACACGCTCCCATCTTTAACCGTTATCTACAGATTTTGATGAATCAGAATTTTGCAATATAGATAAAGAACTTATTGATCATTTTCTACTCTCTCTTAATAATAGATTTAATAGTAAAGCTAAAAACTTAATCGAGAATATTATGTTCTGTTATCATCATCATCGAAGTTTTCAGCTGAACAATTACTTAAAAACGAATTAATAATTAAATATAGTTCTCCAATGATTTACAAACATGTTGCTGTCAATCGACAAATATATGAACAAATTGATACACCATTACTAAATTATCGACAACTAGAAGGTGATGTACTTTGCATTCCTTACTATTGTAGATGACCGTACATCGATTGCAGCAATTCTTGAACGTCTTGCACTCCATGGAAGTGAATAATCCTCTCGAATGGTATAACTTATATCAGATTTTAGAAACATTTGTTTTAGGATAAAACTAATCTGAACGTACGTTTAGTACATTGAGACGGATCAAGTCATGGTTGCGGAACAGCTTAAATAATTCAATATTGGACATATTTAGTGAAGATGTCAACGCTTAATATCGATTTAACTGACGACGCATCAAGCTTATTATTAAAGACTTTATTAGTAATCCACAGAGAGCTAAAGGTCGTAATATTAGCGTATTTATGGAAAGTGATAAAGAAAATGAATTCAATGAAGATATGACATTTGAAATTGATATTTTTGTGTAAATATATTTTGTGTTAGTTTTTTGTTCTTTAATTAAGGATGAATAAATAACTTGGTACTTCTCCACGTCAACGACACCGTGACATTCTCACTCTTCGATGTCTTTGTGTGTTTCGACCTATAATGTACAGGTGTCGTTGATCTGGAGATGAATCATTGTTCATTATGTATGATAATTTTTATCTTCAGATAGATTTACTTTTCTACTATTCATTATTGAAATACTCTTAGAAATTTAATATTGATATTGATATGATCATTTGATTGATCATATATACTAAAATAAAAGATATTCATTTATGACATTATTAATGATCATAAACTACTGTAGCGCTTTAAAAGTTATAACAATAGAGGTCACTTTGAATAATATATCTCTTTTCTAATTCGTGAATCTTTGACGTCCATTTCACGGGATAAAAAAGATTGATTTGTTTTGTTTTGTTTTGTTTTGTTTTGTTTATTTACTTGCTCATTTCAAAGTTCGTCATCATAGAACTCAGACACGTGTATACAAGGTGAATAAAATATTATTCTTTTGTTTCATATTTAACAATGCAAACAATTAAATGTGTTGTCGTGGGAGATGGTGCTGTTGGTATGATTATTTTATTTTCAATTTTTATTGCTTTTTCTTATTGTTCTTATTTTTAAATAATAATAGGAAAAACTTGTCTCTTAATTAGTTATACAACAAATAAATTTCCAAGTGAATATGTACCAACTGTAAATATAATTTATTTAGTTTATAATAGAACAAAAAAAAAATGAATTTATATTTAATAGGTATTTGATAATTATGCTGTTACGGTAATGATTGGTGGTGAACCATATACATTAGGTTTATTTGATACTGCTGGTATGATTTATTTATTTCATTTTATTAATTAATTAAAATTCAAAATCTAATAGGTCAAGAAGATTATGATCGTCTTCGTCCATTAAGTTATCCGCAAACGGATGTATTTTTAGTATGCTTTAGTGTTGTGTCACCATCATCATTTGAAAATGTTCGCGAGAAAGTATGTCCAATTCTTTAGAGAATTCTATTACATACAAATCGGTCAGGTTAATTTGCATATTCTATTATCATCATGCAAATAGAATATAATAACCTTGACTCGATCAGTTATTGAGAATAATTTAATTTTTGATTTTTTTTTAATAAATAGTGGGTTCCTGAAATTTCACATCATTGTGCTAAAACTCCATTTTTACTTGTTGGTACTCAAATTGATCTTCGTGAAGATCCAAATACAATGGAAAAATTACAAAAATCACGTCAAAAACCAACATCACTTGAACAAGGTGAAAAATTAGCACGAGAACTTAAAGCAGTTAAATATGTTGAATGTAGTGCATTAACACAAGTAAATAAAAAAATATATTATTAGTTTTTGTGTTAATATATTCTTATTTATTTATAGAAAGGTTTGAAGAATGTATTTGATGAAGCAATATTAGCTGCACTTGAACCGCCAAAAAAATCCAAAAAATCAACTTGTGCACTTCTATAAAAAAAAATAGAAGAACAAGAATAGAAGTAGTAATGCTAAAGCAAAAAAAAGGAAGAGACATTTTGTTCGCATCTTTTTCAACTTAACTAAACTTTTTTTTTTCTTTTTGTTATCTATTTGTGAGAATTGGTTTCTTATGTTAGATGTATGTGCTTGTCTATTTCATGTTTCTTTTGTCTAAGTATTATGGAGAAACGTTGTTTCTTCTCGTTTCTATGGCTTATATTATTGAATAATCTCATCTAATCTTGTGTGTTCCATCATCAACTATATATATATATACTCTTTCTTTTCTTTTTTCTTTTGATTGTATACCAACATAATATCTTTTGCCTGGTCTTAATCAATAATATAACGATTACAAAGAAACAATATTTTCTTTATTAAAGTATAAAATTAAGATGAAAATGGTTAGGTTTATAAAGTAAATTGTCTTTGGAATATAGATATGAAGATTAACCAGTGACGGGTGTTTGAACAATTTTATTGTTATCATCGACAAATAAACGAACACGGTCAGTACGATAATCGCGAGTACATGGTGAACCTTCGGGCAATATTTCAACATCATATCCTACATGATATAAAATCTTTTTATCGATATTTTGATATTAAATTAAGAATTACCTTCTGATTTTAATTTACTTTCTACTACACTAGCATCTTCTCCAACATGTTGAGGCCATGATTTTGGTTCGTCGTCAGCCATTCGTATATATTACGATGAAAACAAAAAAATTCAATATTGTTTTTGCTATTTATATATCATCTTTATTGTCGCTTATCTATCGCCCACAGATAATATATATAAGTGTATGATACATACATTCGAAATATTTTTTTTATCAAGAACATAATAATAATTTATAACTATCATAAACGAAATTTTCGTTAGTTACAACTGTAAAAATGACAAGGTCAGAAACCTAATGTTAATAATAAAACTCTAACGATGTTTGATTTAGATGTCATGATACACTTTTAGGAGATCATAAACATTTTACATTATAAAAAAAGATATGCAAGTTTAAGATGTCTCCTATGTTCTATAAAATTTCTGAGCTTATCTTCATATTTACAATAATATAAGTAATTCTATCATGTTTAACATTTATTATTTTACAAAAATTATGATTAATATAGTAGTTTTTCTATATAGAACAAAATAAATTCCAATTATTTAAACTAATAATATAAAATTATTCGTTGAATAAGGTATCATATGTTCCTACATTTATATCAAAAGACAATATAGGGTGTTTGAAAAGTCATTAGAGATAGAAAAAATTGAATATTTCCTTGATAGTTCAAACAATTGGACTGTTTTTCTTTATCAATAATAGAGGTATGTTCACACTTTAAATCCATACAGACAAAACTAGAAGGAGATTTTGTTAAATATCACCAATGACATTAATACAAAAACTACCTTTTTTTACAGATAGGAAGAAAACAATGACCTTGACAATAAATTTCTCTAACCTTGTCCGTATAGATTCAATGTGTGAACATGTCTCATTTTTAGGTATCAAAAATGAGTCCGTTCACACGATAGAAAGCTGCAATATTCAGCTTTTACTAATGACTTTACCGACATCTTATATATAAAGTATAGCATTCTTTCATCAATAAAATTGTGTAGTATATTGTTTGTATACAATGGATAAATTGTACGAAACTAAAGCAAACATTACAATTATAAAATGTTTTTTTTAGCTGTTTTATTAATTTTTTGAAATTGTTAAATTCAAATATTTATTAACATAAATATTTCAAAATTGATCTCGACCTTAACATGTTGAAACAATTTGTTCTGTTTTTGATGCATCACTTGTTGAATAGAATTAAATTTGAGATTAAAACATTTATTTATAACTTCAACTGAAGTCAAAACACGATATATAAATATATATATATATATTGACGTGTCAAACAAAGAATGTATAGACATTATTTTTCTTCTTTTCTTTAACTTTTCAAACGGTTTATATGATTGAAGTATACTAAGATTTTATTTTAACCGAGAATGTATTTATTTTGAATGAAAGAAATTTAGTGCAACACAAAATCATATATTTATGTGAATATCTGTTCAATTGCACAAATCGTTGGAACAAAATGAAAAACAATCAAGAGTGCGTATACGTTTTACGCAACGACTATTTGTATCACCAATTACATCTTTGATTAAACTATATTCCGGAGAAGCGATTGATATACAATCACGTTGAACTGAAATATCACTTCCTATTAATAAGAAATTTTAAAAAAATCTTATGATAAAAAAAATAAAAATTCTTTACCATTACGATGAAACCATGTATAGCAAATATCATCATCATTTTCACATCGACGTCTTTCAAAATTTTGTCCAAATAAACAAGCTCGATCATCTTTTACACATACTTTACAATGAAGAGCATTACCTTAAGAAATTTATTTTAATTAAAAATAGAAAAACATATATAATATGATACTTTACTTAGAGATAATATGTAACAAAGAACAAGAATATGAAGAGTAAGACTTTGTTTTATTAAAATCATCGAGCAAGAACAGGAGAAATATACTTCGATGAAGAAAATATATATTACTATATTATATATAGGTGAATTTTAGTAATGAGCAAAGTATTATTAATCTTAGTATGTGTTAAAAAAAAGGAAAGAAAAGTATTTTCTCAAGAGTATATAAAGAAAAAGAAAAAAAAGAATAGACTTATTATATTTATCAGAAAAAGCAAAACGAAGAAAATTTTATAAATGTTTATATTCATCTTAGCTAAATGAATTAATAAACATTAAGTAAACAGATGACATTATATCAACGCAAAGTAATTAGTTTATTTAAATAAATAGATATTCATCTGTTGTTGCTTAGCTTAAGACAAAAAAGAAAAAAAAAGGAGAAAATTTTCTTTTTTTTTTTTATTGTAATTAACTAATGTATTCGAACTAGAATAATTATTTGCTAGTTTAAATAGACAAATCATTTGTTGCACAAGAAAAAATATGAAAATTTCAGGAACAAATTCATTAATCTTCATGTAAATATAAGTTAATAAAGCAAAAACAGAAACATGTTTAAATTAAATCAAGGATTAAAGAATAATAATGACAGTTAGTTGACATCGGATTTTAAATTACTAGATGAATAGAAAATAGTAATTAGATGATTTTTATCAGTCTTATTCCTACACAGACAGAGCAGAAATATTAAAAAAAACTTATTTATTATTTTATTTAAGGCTAACTAAAAGTTCGAAGCTTGGTATTTATAGAATCCTATTAGATTAACATAATCTATTTAGAAATGGAAAATTAAATATACTATATTGTAGGATTTTCTCAGTCAAATCGAATGATATATAGTAAATTCTGTTTTCATAAGATTTTAAAGAAACTAGAGTGAATTTACTGATAGATGAATACACTTACGCATCCATAATTTCCTTGTATCAAAGATGTTGCGTAGACATGGTAATAGTTGATCATAAATTAATTTAAAAAGACTTTCAACTCGTAAAAAGAACAACAATATCTCGTAATTTATTACACCAGGATGTGGGTGCGTAGTCGTCTGTCAGTAAATTAATCCCTGCTTCTTTAAAGTCTTATATAAGCACGATTTACTCTATATTATTCGACACGACTGAAAAAGTTTTATACTATAGTAGATTTAGTTTTCTATTTCTATTGACGCCATTATATCTGATAAATCTTAAATATCATGCTTAGCATACTTGGTTAACCAAAAATAAATGACATATTGTTCAATATACTTTACAATTTTGACATCTGGCAATCTACATAATTTCATGTTATGTATGATTTTAAGTTAATATATTCATATTATAATGCATTATTGAATATGAATGATTATACGTTAAAAAAACGGCAATAATAATGTAGTATTAAAAAACATTTAATACGAAAGAAAAATCTGTTCTGTTTTATTTGTTTGTCGCACACAGGCAAAGATTTTTTACAATGAAATCAAACAAAAAAAAAATATATGTATAGAAAAAAAAAACGAATAATCTGTTTAATTGCTATACTTCCCTAAATAAACAAACAAAAAAAAGAGAAAAAATATTTTGATAAAAATTTTCATAAGAAAAATAAAAAAAAACCTACGTTGCATCAAGTGTTGTATTCAATAATAAATGATTTCGAATATCAAGTAATCGTCGTGTTGTCAGTGAATCTTTATGATATGCTAGAATATTAGATGATACATTATCATCTAAAGTTGCTGTTGCATTAACTGTTGTCATTATATTTGGTTTATGAGAAGTATTTGTTGATGATATTTTTATGATATCTGACTGTTGATTATTATTGACATTAGGATTTTCAATATGAGTATCATTATAAAGAATAATTTCATTTTGATCACCCAATAAAAGATCATCTGTATGTATTAAATCATTAGAATTAAGATTAATATTCACCGGTTTTTTAATATTTATACATTGATTATTATCATAATCACTTTCATTTCCACTACTAACTAATGATTGATTATCATCAAATGAATTGATTTTTTCAATTATTGTATTACTATCATTATTATTATTATTATTATTATTATAGATTTTATGTCGACGATTTACTTGTTGATGATGATTTTGAGTACGTTTTTTAATACTTGCATATGGTGTTCGACGAAGTAAAGATTCCGGTGAGGATGTATGAGGAGACATAACTGGTGTAGATTCTTAAAAATATAAACAAATCTTTTATTATAAATGAATTGAAAATCTGACAGAGAGAGAAACACGTGTGCAGTAAGTTAATGTTTTTTATGTAGACTTGAGGGTGAAGGTGAGGGTATAAGGGCAGCAACTGTACATGTCAATCAGAGCACTATATCGATCTCGTACAAATTTGCTCGATTTCGATCTGTGACGCACATTTCATTACTTCGGTAAAATAATATTATCTATATGGGCTAGGCTATTTAAGCTGCGATCAATCTACTCAATTATAGATTACAAACATTTACTTCCGTCATGACGCAGTTCTTAATTTGATAATGTTTGAAAAAGAAGTTTGACCGAGATTCCAACTTCACATTCAAAGAAAAACTGTTGCAATGAAGACTTCTATTGTTTACCAATAAAACTCGGGAAAAAACTTGAGCGGATTCTTTTATCTCCAGTCAAGTTGAAAATTTTGTTCTATGCTTAACTCTTTGACCGGCGCCGTCGTTTATAAACGTCGAAAATCTCATCTTTGAATTAACTAAAGTAATCATTCATAACGTATGCTTTTTACACACACTTGCATTAAAAAAAAGCGTTAGACAGCTTGAGCTTCAGAATCTACCATTTTATTAAGGCACACTATAGAATTATTCTATAAAAAGCGAGTACATTTTCTACAAAACCGTTTCTTCCTTCTCTAATGTCGGCGGTCAAAGGGTTAAAATACTATATTCTATAATATGGAATAGATTTCGCACAAATCTAACAACTTAATTGAGCATTTCTCTGTGTCAGTGGATTATGAACTACATTGGTTGGCTCAAATAAGCTGTGCAATCTTTAATCCAAAGGCTTCAGAAATTAAGATATTACAAAGTAGATTTAGAAATTTTAATATTTATCTATGATTGAATTCTACTTCGGGCTAAGCTTATATCATGCAAGAAGGAAGAAAGTCTGATCTTTAGATGAATTTCAGAGAATCAATTTTGAATATATAAAAATATTGTTTAAATAAATTTAATTATACCATTTATTATTTGATTATTTGATGTTGTACTTGATGTTGATAGTTGAGTAATTAATTGTTGATTATTTTTATTTTCAAGATCATTTTTAATAAAATCATTAAAATTTGAATTTTGTTCTTGTAATGATAAATTTTGTGAAATTTGATTATCTATATCAATAACAGTTGATATTGAACTTGTACCATCAATTTCTTCATTTTTTATTGATGGTACAATTGATGGTATTGATGATGATGTTGTTGTTATAGATAAATCTTCATCAGTACTAAATAAAAATGATCCTGTTGAACTAATACCACTTGAACTATGTACACTTCGAAATGAATTTGTTATTATAGATGAATCATTTTTTTCAATAATTTGTTCATTATTCCATGACATACGTTTAAGAATTGTTGTTGATGATGATGATATTTGTTTAATTGGTGATGTTGATGATGATGGATTTGCTCCATCAGCTGTAAAATATCTTCCAAAATTTTTTCTATCAGTACGTGAATTTCTTCGTGTTTGTTCAACTATTTTAAATACATCAGATTCAACTTTTGATGAACGTCTTGTTTGTTCATTTAGTGAATTAATATTATCATTTTTTAAAATAGGTAATTCTAATGATGATGATGGTGATGGTGATGGTGATGAAAGATTAGGATAAGATTGATGAATTGTATTTGTTGATACAGATGTATTTATTGATGTTAAAAGATTTTGAAATTTTAATTTTGATTCTTCCATTAATAATTGAAAATTTGTTTTTGTTGTACGAATATTTTCAATCCATTGTTTACTTAAATTTGTTTGAAATAAATATCCACTTTCAATTAAATTATATTCAGAAAATATTAATGCAATAAATGAAGCCTAACAAAAACAAAATAAAAAAAAATTGTTTCTTTTTTTCTCTTGTTAAGTAAACTTACAATATTTGGTTCAGGATTTGTATTATATCCACCACGTCGATCATATTCTCGAACATCAATACGATCAATACGTATAGGTGGTTTAAGAATTTTATTTGATAAATTTGATGTTGAACGATTAGATTGTCCATCATTATTTATTGATGATGATAATGAAGAATTTATTGATGTATTTCGTTTTCCACCTTTTGTTATAAGAAACATATCAGAAAATAAATAACAATATACATCTTGACTATTTTTTGAATCTTTCATTTTCATTGGTCCTTGTTGAATAATTTGACGATGATAACCTTGAATATATAATGGCATATCTTGAAGAAGATCTAATCGATTAGACATTGTATCACGATTATATTCTTGAAGAATCTTTTAAATAAAAGAAAATTAATAAAAAAAAAAAAAAACTAAATATATTTGAATTTATATACTGAAGTTAATTCAGGTGGTGCTGAGATATTTTCAAATGGACCTATACGATCATTTATCTGACGAATACGTTCTTCTTGTTCTTGCTTATGTAATTTTGAATTGACTCGATTTACAAATTTTGCGACTTTTTCAATCTAAATAAATAAAAAATTATATATGTTTTATACATTTCAATTTAATGTATTCACGTACACCTACAAGGAATTTTAGATTAACAGTCTAGAAAATCTCATAGACTGACTCGTTCTAATCCTGTTAGAATTACACTAAGAATTTTTTAATTATAATTTAGAAAAAACTATCTCAGAATTTATTCGCATAATTTAGATTTTAATGAAAATATTTACCATTTCTTGTAGATCATTTTTTTGTTGAATATCAATTGTTTTCTTTTGTATAGCTTCAAGTAATAATTTGTATCGAGTAAGTCGTTGTAATGGTTTAATTGTTAAATCAGAAAATGATAAACGATTAGTAAAATTTGCTTCTATCCACTAAAGAAAATATATATATAAATAAATAAATAAATATTTTTTTTAGTTTTCTTACAGTAATTAAATATTGAAATAAATCATCACGAGAAAGTTTTTGTTTAAAATATTCTGCACTGGATTTTTGATCAAGTACATAATGAAGATATGGTTGAAAACAGGTATCAAACTAATAAAAATAAAATATTGATAGAATTTTAAAAAAAAGCGAAATATTTACATTAATAAATCCATTTTTTAAATCTGATGGATTCATTGGTAAACCATTCTGTTCAAGTTTATGTTTTATTGGTAATAAAATTTCTTTCCAAAATAATAAATTACCATGAAGTACATCTTGAATATTTGAAAATAATTTTTCCATATCAATATCATTAAAAATTCCATCACGTTGTGAAGATTTTAATATACTAATACTTGTCATAAATATATCAATCATAGTTGATATTTGACGTATATAAGATACTTCAGTTGTAAGCATTTCATAAATTGCTTCTTGTTGTAATTTAATTGTTTCAGACATTGACTAAATCAAAGAAAAATTATGATTAAAATAAAAATTTTTAATTTTTTTCTTTTATATAATTAAATATACACTTTCTCGTGATGAAAATTTAAGCTCTTTTTCAATAAAGTATAATGCCTTGATAATTATATAGCATGTTGAAACACAATAAGAAACAGGCTAATTTTGTATTTTGCTTATTTTATTCAGAGAAAACGAACCTAATTAAATTCAGGTGTTTGAGTACAATATACCAAATATTTTGAAACTGTTGATTCAAAATCAAAGAATTACTCTATATTACATATGATGATGTGAAAATTCTTTTATAATTATAGTTAAATGAAAGAACACTTTGCGTGCTAGAAAATAGTCACTAACTTATGATTAACTAAAATATTCTAATCATAACTTTCTGAAACTTTTAAATTATTCATTAAAATATTTCAAATAATTTACTAATCGAATTTGTTCAGTTAAAAATGGTTGCCATTCTTTTTCAATAATTAAATCACATTCATCACTTGAATATTGAAGTTGAGCTAATTTTGGTAAACCATGTATTAACCATTCATCACATTTACGCCGAATAAATGATAAATTATTTTCTGATCGTTCTATTGTATCAGTTATATCCTAAAATTTTTAATTATTATATTGAAAAAAAAATTAATTAAATATTCTTACTCGAGTAAATATACTACTAGAAAATATACTTGTACGACTTGTTTTATTTGTTCGATTATGTTGTGATTTAGAATCTTGATAATAATTATCATCATTTTCTAACATCATACAATGAGTTGATAAACGTTTTGATGTTGATTTTGAATTCTAAAATAAAATATATATGTATATACTTTTAAGTACATTAGAAATAATAATATAAAAAGAAATGTTGTTTTTTTTCCAAGTACTATAAATATTATGCATAGCAGTTTATTCTAAATGATACTAATCATTGGAATTCGAGATATAAGAAAATAAAACAGATAACAACTTTAATATATATTTATTAACAACAGGCAAGAAGATTTTTCTTCTCTGGTTAATGTTGATAATCAAAAAAACAGTATATATTAATATAAAAATCGAGATAAGACATTGGTTTTATTGTGTCTGTACCATGTCTATACATTATGATGAGAAGGTCGCATTTTTCTTTGTTTTCTTTTTTTTATATTATTAATGATAAGAATAGAAGAAAACTAACAATATGATATTGATCATATACACCGATTAATATGCTTATAGTATTTTTCCTTGATTTTAATGATGATAAACAGGTGTCTATATTGATTATTTCTTAATTGTCTATTAATGACTGTTAAATGTTTATTTAATACTTTATGTATTATATGTTTATATAAATAGATAAATTTTTTTTCTTTAATAACTTACTGGTGATAAAATTGTTGAACCTGTTGAATTTCTTTTTTCATTTTTTTCTTTTCCAACTGATACTTTAGTACATGTTTGATTTGTTGATTCTAAATACAACAAAAAAAAAGAAAGATTATATAAAAAATTTAATTTTAAAAGAAAACTTTTTTCAAAAAGACCATTTAATGCTGTTTTATAATCTATTGTATTTGTAGAAATTTTTTGTTCAGTTTCATTAGATGACAAATAACTAATATCATCATAACTAATACTCTTTTGTTTAACTAAACAAGCAGCAACCACTGATCCTGTTAGATTTTTTGTATTATTTGATGAAATAGATTTTCTTGGTGATAATATATTTAAATCTTCACGTGATGGTGAATCAACTTCAGTTAATGTACAATTCCATACAAATGTAAATGTTGATGAAACGGAATTAGTTGATACATGATCATTAGTACTTGAACAAAATGATTTACGTTTAGATTTTAATACATCAGATAATTGTCGACAGATAGATAAACGTCGAAATTGTGTTGCTGGCTCCTCATCGGTCATTCTTATGAAACAATAATCTCTTAGATATTTTGTCTATATGTAATAAATGAAAGAAGCAACAGACACTAATCGAAGATGGGGAGAGAAAAAAAAACCCGGAGAGAATTATGTAACGAGAAGTATATACGACAATAACAACAACAATGATAAATACGTTTTTTCCTTTTCCTTGAATAGATCTTTGCTATGCATGAATGATAAACAAATTCTAATCAAATGATTCGATCAAATGATATTCTGGAGTTTTTGTTTTTGATTTGTAATTCTTATTTAATTTACAGAATAATTTTACCTTTCGACAGCAACAGAAGCGATGACATATCAAGATTATTCTGTATGTTGCATCATTGTATATATATATAGGCATTTCAAGAGTGTATGCCAAGTGATTTTTTTTTTGAAGGAAGAGGCAAAAAAAAAGGTTTTATCGTTAATTACGAAGGGCAGAAGAAATTACATAATCAATAGCTTCAGTTTTTCTTTTTCTCTTCTTCTTCATACCTGTAACAACAAGATCATCCAATAGAAGATGTTTAACTGATTGATCCAAGGATAATGGTAAATTTGGTGCACTTCGTAAACAAATATTATGTGTTTCAAATGAAAGTTGATATTTTTCAAAAAGTTTTATTAACATTTCTCTACAAAAGAAAAGAAAAGAAAATCTTTCTAAAAATAATTTCATATCTTATTTTACCTTAATGTTGTATTTTCCGATATAGTCGAATATTTAAGTTTTTCTTTAAAATTTTCTCCATTGATATTAGTAAAATAAATATATGTATTATCCTAAAATAGAAATATAGAATAAATCTAAAGGCAATTATTCTCAAGGTCAAATATTTCTCACATATTGACTATATTCAATTTGCATTATTAGTCGTTCTCATATTAATTCAAATCCCTTTTTTTTTTTCTTTCAATCAAAATTATTATTTTTTTTCTTCTGACTATTCAAACATACATCTATAATCTGTCCTTCCTAATAAACATTAATTTATAAATAAATAAATAGTTTCTATAAAAAGCAAATTATAATCGAAGGTTTTTTTTTTTCTTTTATATATTTACAAAAAAACAAAAACTTTTTTTTTTTATAAATACCATTGATGGTAAATTTTCTTCGGATAATGCATGTTTTTTTTGATTAAATGTTGATTCATTAATTGTTGTTACTGCACTATTTCTTCGGCTAATACCAATTGATGTAGCTAGATTAATAACTGAAACACTAAATTGTTTACCAAACATATTTGTCTAAATTAAATATAAAAATAAAAATTCAAAAAAAAAAGACAATATTTTGTTTGAAATTTTTACTTCATTTGAATTTAATGGAATATTTGATCGACGTGTACGAAAAACATTAATTAATAAATTACGAGTTTTTTCTCTAGAGAAAGAGAGAGAGAGAGACATAAAAAATATTTAAATAAATTTTATTTATTTTACAAACTTTTGTTTTTTTAAATCCATCATTAATAAAATAATGACTTTTATATAAGATTGAAAAATCAACTGTCAAGTGATAATTTAGTCGAATTATTTTTTCTTTTTTTTTTTCTTCTTCTTCTTCTTCTCACTATTGTCATCATATGATGTGAGGTGTGAACAATCGTTATACAAATAGTGAAGATTATTTACTTAGTATCGATGTGGACAAAACGAGAATAAAGCAAGAAAAAAGAAAACTGAAGCAAGATTAATTAGAATATGAATTCTTTTTATATCCGTTATCACAATCGTATCGATGTCGACAAGTAAACAATTACTCTTTCAATTAAATACGATAAATTTATTCATTTCAAATAAAAGAAAAATTTTTTTCCTATCGGATAAAAATGAAAAGAGAATTAAAAAAAATGATTACATAATATAAATAGAGATACTGTTTTAATATTTATTTATTTAGATTTTTTTAAGAATATCTTTAAATTTTATTTAATTATCTAACAAATATTTCCTATTCACTATGTTTCGATTAACAATATAGTCTTTGAAAAATGTCCAATATTTCAATTGGATCTATATCTATTAATCAGTATAAAATTGATATCTTAAATAATTTGAAATGCAAATACTAAATGTTATTCATACAAATAAAAAGAAGACTTACCATTTTATATAAAAATCAAATGAGAAAAAAACAGAAATAAATTAATATTATTTTAATTTAAATATATATGTAAAATCATTTTTTATTTACATTTCCGTTATAAAAATTCTATTCTTTCAAATAATCTATTTGCTATATAAAAACGGAAAAAATATTCCAACAAATTTAATGTATTCTATTGGTGAGAAAAATAGTATTGTTCACACTAGGATTCTATATAACATAACTTACTCAGGAGGATGTAAAAATTGTTGATTGGTATTATTTTCAATTGTTGAATCATTACTATTCATACTATTTAAATCATGTATATCACCTAAAACAAAAAAATTTTTAATAATAAAAATATTTTTTAATATTAAATTAAAATATATTCACCATTATCAAGTATTATTTCATTATCATTTTCATCTTTATTTCCATTCTAAAATTGATCAATATAAAAATTTTAGTTTATTATTATATTATTTATATTTCATTTTTTTTTTGGAGTTCTATTAAAATAATAATAGATACTATAACTTAAATTTTCTCGTATTAATAAGGATTCTCTTTCGAATTAATCATATAGAAACGTATATAACAAAAAAACAACAATAACAAGAAGTGTTTTTTATTTCATTTAATAATTATATATTTAGCAAAGTATATTTTTATTTTAATAAATGAATAAAATACATATTACAAATTGATGCTGTTTACTTTTTACTATTTAAACATGCATGCGTGTAGACAATATTATGATTAAATTAGAGCGTCCATACCAATGACGGACGTGCCATATGATGGTCTGCATGTAAAATTAGTTTTCGTCACACAACAATCACATTTAAGAAAAAAAAGAAAAGAGAGAAGACATATCATAAATCATCGATAGTCAAGTGTTTTGATGTTTCTTTTTTTTTTTTATCTTTTGAATAGATTTTAAATCAAAGTTTTATTTAACATAGATTTTATTTACTTTGTTATCTTGTTCGTTGTTTTGTAAATTAAAAAAAAACTGATATGACAAGTATTTCAAGAATGTCTCAATGAAAAGAAGTAGTCAAGTTAGTGTGTCACCATTTTTTTGTGACAGAAAGAAAGTCAACTATTATTGATCAGTATGACAGAACAAGGATGAATAATTATAGGTAATCATTGTTAATATAAGTCGATAGACGGTTCATACCATTGAGACATATGAGAAAAAAAAAAGAACAAAAAAAGGTCAGTAACTATCAATGATGTGATTCTCATCTGTATTTATAAATCTGTCTGTGTAATACAATCCAATGTCTGACATGACCGTGATAAAAACATACACATATATATATATATTCATTCATTCTGTCTGAGTTGACCATCAGTATTGACTATGTTCTAGCTATATCATTAAACTCTGAAAATGTCATTGCCATTATTGTTCTTATTCTCAATAGTAGTAGTTACAGACGCCAGTCTATATATTATTAACAATAACAAATCGATACTGTCGGCAGTTATAGCCATTGCTGTGTCGACAACAGTATCTATGCATGTATCAGGGTCAAACAATAATAAACTTCCTCTTTTTTTTTTTGAGACCAATAGTATTAACACTTGACCTTCATTCTATTCATGCATATATATATATATATGTACGTATGTATGTATGTTAAAAGTACATGTGCCGCTAGTAAGCAAACAATTCATGTGACTAATGATAAGCGCAACTTATCCGATTTAGTTATTTACCTTTTCAGTTAGTTGAGATAAATCATCATAATTGTTATGATGTCGTTTGAATAAATTATTATTATTGTCACTATTATCATCGGATTCTGTTAATGATGTTGATGATTGTGATAATGTTGATGATTGCTGTTGCCGTCGTTGTTCATGATTTAATATCGATGAAAATGATGGACGATGCTGCATAGATAATGATGATGATGATGGTGTTGATGGATCCAAAAGATTATGAAGTAATGATGGAAGACTTTGTCGTCTTTTCGTATGTATAAATAATTGTTTTTGATCACGAAGATTTTTTAATGATGATAATTGTTGATGATCATCATTATTTGAAATTGATTTTAATAAAGATCTTTTACATACTGAACAATGATTAGATAGATTTTCATTAGTTGTTATTGATGATGTATTAAATTTTGAAACAAGAACACCAAATATTGATGGACGTTTTTTATGTTTAGGTATTAAATTATTAAGATTTGGATAATTTTGACAAGCTAGACAAGGATGTTGTTGTTGATGTGAGGAATCCGTTCTTGTTATTGATGTTTTTGACGTTGAATGATTCCCAGAGCGAAATGTTAATGAATGAAATAGACGTGAAAATGTCTCTTTTGACAAGCTTGTCTTTGAAGTTGCCGGTAGTTTTATTGTCTTAGATGGTAATATATTCAATGATTCATCATTATCATTATCATATTTTTCTTCATCTATATTCGTTTTTGATGAACCAAGTGCAAATGAAAAACTTCGTTGTTGATTTAAAGGTATTCCTATATATTCAATTGATTCATTTTGTTTAAGAGATGATGTACGTAAAACAGATGTATGCTTTAATTCATTGTCTAAAACTTGATCAAATTCATTGAGTATATTAATATGTTCTATTTCATCAACATCATCATCATCATTATTATTAACACAAATTTGTGGTATAGATACTGTTGGTGATGATTGTTGTTGAGTTTTACCACGAAATTTACGCATTGTAGTCGTACATAATGTTGAATCGACAAGTAATAATTGTGCAGATGATTGTTGATTATTATGATGTTCTGTTGAATGTTGCTTATGATGTTGTAAATAGCGACGAGCTTTATTCGAACTCATCATTATTTGATAAATACTGTCCGACCTGTAATGATGATGAAAGATTATCTTCTCTTTTTTTTATATAAGATATAATAGACAAGAAAATGCTCACTATCAGTAAAAGTAGTAATAAAGACAGAGAATAATAGTCGAAATTGTCTCGTGTGTTCTGTTCTCTTTTTATAGGATAAAAGAGCAATGGAAAAAAATTGAATATAAAGAGCGAAGAAGAGAGAAGGGTAAATAGAAAGCAAAGAATAAGAGAGGAGGAGAAAGAGGAGTTCATCGGACAGAGAAGAAGAAGAAAAAAAAGACGATGATAAAGTGAAAATTCCATTACATCAATTTTTAGATGATGCTCATTGAATGCGTAAAATATCTTTCATTTTGTTGTCTCTCATGATTTCCTTTAGATTTGTTCAATAAAAAAAAATCGAATAAAATTACGAAAACATCCTATTTCAAGAAATCACGTTTATCAAATCAGATATAAAAATATGATTGTTTCATAATGAAGTTCCATATTTATATGGCGTAGAATAAAATTATTCATAAGAAAAAAAAATAGTTGAAGCTGACAAAATGTTCCAAGTTTTTTTTTTTTTTT
>JAJEKB010000327.1:0-24661 GCA_022393335.1 Macrotrachela quadricornifera | reverse complement strand
AATAAGAGAGAACGAGAGACGCTGCTACGCATACACACTCTTAACGAACATTTTCATAATTCTCTCATTTTTTTCTTCTTCTTTATACTTCTACTGCAACAAACTATTCTCTCCTTCATTCGACACAACAGTCGGCTACCCGTCTTTCAAAATACACATACACAACATTGCAGATATGAATAAAAGAAAATAGTATGCTATTTCATCATTTTCATATAAGTAAGTTTAGTTCATTATTTGACGACTAAATTTTGATGAGATATTATATTCCATTATTTATTGTTCTCTTCTTTTGCTCATATAAATATAAAAAAAAAATCTAATTGTCACGATAAGAACAAAACAATTGATAGAATTTCACACTTACTTTCAATTACTTTTAGCTTATATCTCTAAGCGTCAATTTCCTTTATTGTCATTATGAATAGGTAAATAGACAATGACGATACAAAATTTTTCTTTTATAACTTTTCGTTGTGATAACGGAAATGCATTTGTTTTTCTTTGTCGCATCTTTTTCTAATCATATAGACACGCTTCTTTTTTTCCCCGTCTCACGTCTGTCATTTCAAATCATGAGCCGAAACGCTCAATGCCGTGCATGTATGCTTCTCGAAGTAGTAGTTACGAATGAATAAGGAAAAAAAAACGAGAAAGGAAGTTATTACGGTGGAAATGAAAGAAAATACTTATCGATGAACTCGTACGGACATAAATTGATGCAAGAGAGACATGATGGACAATTTCGAAATAGAAAAAAAAAAAAATCTTCTCTCATGTATGTGTTGCTCACTTGGTTGCATTTAATCACTTTACTCGTTGTCACACTTGAGAGAAAAGAGCTCTTACATCGTTCTTTTCCTTTGCTTTACTTTCTAGGGAAAGAAAAAAAAAAAAAGCAGGTATTTTTACAAACACATATGGGATCCACACTTGAACAATGATGAGATGAAAAAGAAATGATGATGAATTCATCAAGCGCGACACTGTTCAATAATGTATGTTTAACATTAAAAGAAATTTATAATAGAAGAACAGGCGGAAATCAATAGCAGACATTGTGTTTTTAAGTTTACTTTTCTATTTCAAATTCAATGTTTGACTAACCGTAAATATGACAAATGCGTCAACTCATTAGAAATAGAAAAGTCAGGTGGGTAAAAATAACAAATTTAGAAAAATGTCTAAATATCTTATTATTAGAATTCATAACAAATACAATTTCTTTCTTTTTTTTTTTTAAAATCAACATTTCATTTTTTTTTACTACCTTGTTACTAACATATTTAACATTCACACATACATATATATACCGTTCATTATTGAGATGTATCTTTACTGAGCGGTTGATTTTTACGATTCCGCTTAGTATCGCTGCATCTTCAACAATTTGATTCGGTTTATTCAACTAATTGATTTTATATATCAATACAATTTTATAATTAATAATTATCTAGATTGAAAGATAATAAAATACTTAATTCTATTCATATGTATACATATTCATATTTCTCTGATAAACAAATAAGTAATAAAATCTTAAGAAAAACACAAAGGCTTCTCTATTGTTAAAATAAAATATTACAACAACAGACAATCAACATTAAAAAGTAAAAATAAAATGCTATTTTATTAAATTGAACGAAATTTCTTCTTTTTTATATTCTTCTAATTGATCAATATATATTTATTAATAAAGTAATCTGATCAGATCAGTTGTAACATAAAAATTTCTTTTCTTTCTTTTTTTTTTAAATAAAATTAACTTTCTAAGCGATAGAATATTAAGATAAGTTATTAATTAAAAACCTAATGGATGTACAGGAACAGTTGATTCTTTATCAACAATTTCTCGAGCTAATTCAGTCATTAATCTTGTTCGTTCAATAAAAGCAGAACTTTGAATAAGATTAATATTATTATTAATTCTATCAGAAGCTTCTTCACACCATATACGAACTAAATTTGCTTCATGTACAGCTGATGGTACTTGATTTTGAAATGATTGTGTACAACGTGATAAACATGCTGCCATTGAATATAAATCAATTGTCATATCACCAATACGATGTACAAGAAATTGTTCATCACGAATTGTTTTACCATATTTAATAAGAATTTGTTCAATAGCTTGACCAAATTGATCAATTGATTTTGATAAAAGTAAACCCGATGAATGAAGTGATGAATGTATATGTTCATTTACATTTAAACCTGATGACATACCAATACCTCGACGTAAACGTTTTGAACTTTCACCAACAATAACATTAAAATTAAAATTTTTAACTGCTTTTTGTAATTCACGTAAATGTAAACCAACATATTGTAAACCTGTTGCAGCAACAAATAATCGAAGAATATCATTTGCACCTTCAAATATTCGAAAAATACGTAAATCACGTAAAACACGTTCAAGACCAGAGCCTCTCATAAAACCCATTCCACCATGAATTTGTATTGCTTCATCAAGTACATACCATGCTGATTCAGATGCAAAAATTTTTCCAATTGCTGCCTCACCTTACCAAGAAAACACATCAAGAAATAAAAGACATTCAAATTAGATATATTTAAAAAAAAACGTTTTTTTTTACATTGATATTCAGGAATTCCTCGATCCATATTTTGTGCCAAAAGAAAAGCAAGACTTTCAGTAACATATTGTCGCATTGCCATACGAACAAGTTTCTCTTGAACATTACCATATGTATCAATAGTACGACCAAATTGACGACGATGTTTAGCAAAATCCTATGAAATATTTTTTTCATTTAAATTTCATTTTATTTTTAAATATAAACATACAATCGATTTTCGAATAGCCATTTTCATTGTTCCAGATAAACCAGCAACCATACCAAATCGTCCATTATTTAAAATATTCATTGCAACCTTTAAATTTTTAAATAAAAAAAAATAATTATTATCTTGTTTTTTGTTATTGTAATTTTTACTTTGAAGCCATTTCCAACTCCACCAAGTACATTTTCAATTGGAACTTTACAATCTTCAAAATAAACTTCAGTTGTATTTGATGCTTTAATACCCATCTTTTTTTCTGGTGGTCCATTTGTAACACCACCAAATTTTCTTTCAACAATAAATGCTGTCATTCTATTTTGTGTTTGACCTGTTTTATCATCAATAGTTGGTGTTTGAGCAAATACAGTAAATACATCAGCAATACCACCATTAGATATCCAGATTTTTGAACCATTTAATACATAATATTTACCATCGGATGATAGTACAGCTTTTGTTTTTATTGAAGCAGCATCACTACCAGCTGAAATATATTAATTTTTAGTTATAATTCAAGAGATTCGATGAAAATTGACTCATCACATGCTTAAGATAAAGATATCAAAGTTCACATCTCTAACAAAAATGTGCGCATATTAACGAAAAGTTAAATAGGAAACATATACGAATGATCTTAGAACAAAAAAATCTTATATTTTCATTATTTGATCATCTCAAAAAACGTTTATGTTAATAAATGAAGATTCAAACTATAAAAAATTATGCTTAAAATTTAACTCAAATAATTAGAATAAAATATTAAAAACATCATACCAGATGGTTCTGTAAGAGCAAATGCTGCAATTTGTTCTCCACTAGCTAATTTTGATAGATATTTTTGTTTTTGTGCATCAGTACCAAATAAAAGTATGCCTTTAAAACCAATCGATTGATGAGCACCAGTACAAATTGAAATGGCAAGATCATGTGCACTAACAATTTCAAAAAGACGTGCTGCTTGAGTATTTGTTAAACCAAGACCACCATAATCAACAGGTACTTGAATACCAAATGCACCTTGTTCTTTTAAACCATTCATAACATCATCTGGAATCTATAAAAATAAAAATAAGAATTAAATAATATTATTTTTTTTTCTATTAAAAATACTTTTTCATTTTGATCATTTTTGTTTGCATCATTTTTTTCTTCAAAAAATTTCCATATGGGATCAATAAGCATTTTAACATTATCTTTTTGTTCTTCATTAAGTACATTAGGATAAGGAAAAACTTCATTAGGATAAAATTGACCACGAAATAAATTCATAACAAATGAATTTGATGTTCTTGCTTGTTTTTCAAGTTTTTCTTTTGATGTTGATGCAAGACGAGCTGCTTGAGTTTTTTCATGTTCTTTACTTTCATTTGATTGTGGTCTTTGTTCATTTATTAATGATTCAGGTGTTACTGGAGATGATGCTAATGGTGCTGTTGATGCATTTCGATTAAATCGAACTATATAATATGGAATACGTCGACACGTAGTATTAACGAATAATGAAGTCATTATCTGCAAAAAAATAACCTTGAGTTTATATTTTATCTTGCTTAATATATAACCATGAAACAAGAAAAAAAAAACTATAAATGACAAAACAAGTTGTAGTTTTTTTACGATGATGCGTACAGAACAGAAAAAAGTACGCATATGGACCTTTTTGTTTAGGTTATATAGAATGAAAAATAACAAAGTCCATTTGTTATGATTTATATATTATTTTAAGTATTCTTATTTATTGTAACTGATTTTTGAAATTGTTTTTTTAATTTACGTTTTTCTTCTTGTTGTTCAATTCGTTGATTTTTACGTTTATAATATGAACTATCAGCTGGATTTCCTCGTGTTTTAAATAATTGTTTAAATATAATATCATTCGAATTTATATTATTTATTAAATGATATTCCTTTTCACTTAAGATTTTATTTATTATTTGATTATTATCTTCTTCAATAAATTCATTTTTATCATATGATAATATTGAATTAATATTTATTTTAAGTATAATATTACTATCAAATAAAATAAATAAATCATATTGTAAATTTAATTGAAAACAATAATCTAAAATAGTACCATATTTTGAATTAAATGTTAATTTACATTGTTTATTTGTTAAATTTTCAAGATTTGATAAACTTGTTAAATATATCGAATGTTTTCGATATGCATAAATTGATAAAGCAATAAAAATATCTGAATTATTTGAATAAGATGGTATAACATCCATTTTCCATATAGAATCATTAATTGATGAAGAATCTGATGAAGATTCATCTGAATTCAAATCTGATGATAAACCATAGAATATTTCTTTAGTTGATGATAGAAATATTTTTGATTCAAATGCATTTAATTGTTGACAATCAGGTAAATGCCAAAGTCGTAATGTACCTGTAGAAAACAAAAGAATTTTTTTTCTTAAATATTTTGTAAAATAAATACTAACCATCACCTGATGTTGAAAGAATACGATTTTGATCAATTATTTTAATATGTGATACAAATTCTACATGACCAAGACAATAACCTTGAATATTATAAGCATTTGGATAATGACTTAAACGAATTTTTTCATCTCGATCAGATGTTAATAAAAATTGTTGTTTTTCATCTATATTTATAAATAAAATATCAAGTAACATTGATAAATGTCCCATAATACAATCATCAGATGTTAAAACAAGATTATTATCAATTGATAAATCCGTTTGATAAACATCACCACTTTTATCAGCAATAAATAAATATTTATTTGTTAAATCTAATGCTGAAGCACGTTTTTTAATTGTTATTATTCGCTGTAATTGCCAATATGTTTTAGTTTTTTCATAATCAGATAAAATATAAATATATATTTGTTTATTTTGTCCATTAATAGCTAATTTTTGTCCATCAGGTGTAAATTTAATTAAATTACGACTAAGATCATTAGAATTTTCATCATCATCATCACCATCTTCTGTTTTTTGTTTTTCAACAGTAGCAGTAGTATCATTCGATTGATTAGTATTTGTTACAGGTTTAAGAAATTCCCATTGTTCTGAATCGCTTAAATTAAATACAATACTAGCACCATTTCGAAGAGAAATAGCAAGCCAATTTATGGAACTGATTGCTAATTCGGACATATCTAAAATGGAATATACATTAGTTGAAATAATTTAAATAATGAATTTTTTAAGAATAAATATGTTCGAGGATTTCTGCAATATTTTAGATATTGGATTCATTGTAGTTCGTCACCTTATTAACTAACTGAAAATGATTGTAATTAAGATAAAATCTAAACATTTGAATTGATTTGCAAATACAAACGAAATAAAATAATTTTTTTAAAGACTTATATTGACATAACAATACTGTTTTCTGTACGTTTCAAATTCTTGCTGATATTATAATCTACAGAAAAATATGGTCTGGAAATATCAGCATTTTTAATTTAATACAAACAATAATCCAAATGAAAATAATGTTTTTTTAAAGTAACTAAAATATCAATTAATTTAAAATCATGGTACTAATTTTCGTGATTATAAGCTAATGAACCATATATTTCCATTTGATTTAAAAGACATTTTTCTTTTAAATAATCGCATCTAAATCGTGCTTCTTTTTTTTATATCCATACATACTTTAATGCATGAAAAATTTGGTTTATACATGACTACAAATGTATTTAACATAAATAAAAAAACCTATTTTTTGGCATGTTTCTTGTAAACATTCTATTAATACAATGGTTAAACCATATACACAAGATATGTAAATTGAATTGCTCTTGCATCGTATATGTGTGGATGGAATTTTATGACATATCAATAATGAAAGTGTAATGAATGAATTGAATTAATGTGACTGTTCTGTTTCTGTTTTAATTTTATTGGAGAAATAAAAATATCCGATAGATGTCATATTGATCTATGAATTTTCATCAAAGATTTATTTAGAGAAAATTTTCAAGTTGAATAATCGAAATCTTAAAGTCTTTTTAAATGTTCAAATATTATATTAAATAAAAAAAAGCGATCTTGAGCGTCCTCTATTAACCATCAATGTAATTGAACACATGAACTAATCATGAAAAATAATCAAACTATTCATTTTAACTTCTATGATTGATTAATATCATTTAATTTAATAATGTTTAAAAATTTAAAAGAAAAAATAACTACACAAGTAAATAAAACAAATCCAAGTTTATTTTCAAGTATTTTATCTACTGATTCAGTATGTTTTCAAGAATATTTAAATAAAATATCTTGTTATATTCTATCTTATTAGACATCGTTATCAAGAGAATCTAAAAATCGTACATCCTCAATAACAAGTCGTGATGAAAATCTTGTAAAAAAACAACTTTTTTATTAGAATTATGATTTTTTCGTTTATTTTTCAAGGAAAATAATCGTTCTCGAGTAGACTCAGCATCAAGTGATATTAGTCAAACTTCGATTACTAGTATAAATTATATTCCTTCACCACGACAATTTATACCACCAACAGATATCGATTCAGAAACTGATGGAAACGAGAATGAACCTGATATAAATAATGTAAATTTATTTATATAAATACAATAAATTTTTTAATTAAAAGAAAACATTTTTTTTAAATAAACAAATATAGAAATTACTTATTTACAAAAATAAATTTACTCAATTAAAAAATGCTTATATTGAAGTTGAACATGAAAACGATCGTATTAAAGTAAGAAAGAAAAAAAAATATATATTTTTATTAAATAATTTTCATTTTATAGAATATTTTACAAAAACAACAAGATGTATATATTAAAAAACAAACAGAATTACGTGAACAAATTAAACTTGATCGACAAGCTAAAGAACAATTTGAGCATTTACATGAAAAAGAAATAAAATCACGTGACAATCAAATACAAGAGCTTACTCAAAAAGTAAAAGAAAAAGATTTTCAAGAAATATTTTATTTTTTTGTTGTTATTATTTTTAGCTTACAACACAAAATAACCTTATTCAAACAGAGCAGACAGAAATTCGAAATCTTCGTGAAAAGGTTAGATTATATTTCTTTATAAGTGATGCTAAATGAGTACCCGTTAGATTAAAACTTTGATTGATTAACTGTAACTCAATCTAGCATGTTGAAGAGTTCAACTGATCGATCACAACTCAAATTCACAACAGATTTTCTCAGATACTTCAGGAATAGTTGTGTTTCTAAAAAAAGATTATAGAGGGTATGCCCAATGAAGACGCCATAAAGCTTATTTCATCTATTTTTTTTTCTCCCTATACCTTGTCGAAGTTGGTTATACCACGTCAGTTATTATATCTACTATTGCTGTAGCTTTGTTACTTCTATGTGCATCTAATATGTTCATCTGTAAGGCAGAAATAAATATCTATCAAGAAAGGAAATCACAATAGAACTATCTAAAAACAAATGATTTGCTACAAAAACAACCTGTTATGTTGATCATTGATTGCTCCTGATTACTTTGATACGTATTTTTTCTTGAAAGATTTAGTACAACTAAGGCTGTTGAGTTTAGTTTTGATATTTGATACTATTCATTCTTGTCATAATGTAATTAATTTTTCTCTTTCTTACAACTAAAATAGTCAGGTATTTTGTTTTTTGAGAGTGTTTATGAAAGACCTATTCGTATTGCTTTGCGCAAATTTCACTTTGATCGGTTTATTATAGGCCTGTTTTATGTAATGATCGTTTGCTCTTACCTTGAAACGATATCAATCGGTATAAAAAACCTGTTACCTGTTATTTGTTAGGATGTATTTCTACTGCTTAAATCAAAAAAACTTAATGCTTTAAAAATCAAAGATAGCGCATAGTATGATCTGGATTTTTTTCAGATATAGTCGAAAAAATTTCTCTTTATTATCTATATGATTGTACGTGTGTTCTCTCGTGTCTACGTCTTACTGGTTTCCTTAGTATTTTTCTTTTCTGTCCGTCACGCTTCTTGACTTTTCTTCTCTTACGTTTCATTTTATACGATAAATTTCTCCTTTTCTTTCTTGATACTGCATACGTATTAATCTGTTCTTAGTCATCGTCATCCATAGGATTGTCTATCATGAATTTTTACTAGTTGTCTATCGTACTCTATATAGGTATTCATTTGCTACAAATAAACCTGTAAATGCATGCTGAATCTCGCAAACGAATTTAAAGAAGTAAGACATTGTTATGAATAAATAAAGAAATGAATATTAAATATACCAGCGAAAACTATTTAAGTAACTGTGTGTTTTTTTCTTTTTACGAGAAACAATTATCTTCCGAAATGTTTTCTAAATTCAACAATTTTCCTGAATGCGGATTGCCACATATAGACAGATTCTGCACGTCTATTATTAGGTTAATATCAGCATAAATAACATTGTAACTAATCTAACTTCTATTTTTATATTCTCTTCTTCATTTATATTGTATTCTGCTTTTTTTTACTCTTTAAAAATGTACTGAACATTGTCTTCTTTATCTATATCAAGAGAAAAACCACGTCTTTTCATATGTAATAGAAAATTTGATATGAACTTCTTTTGGGTTATTTAATAAGTAGCATTCAAATTACTCATTCCAATCCAAGAACCTATGAATTGAAAGAAAAATTTCAACATATACCAAAATCTTTCCGTAGAGTTGCCAGTTGAGTTAGAGAAACGCGAGAGAATTCTAGCACAAATTTCTCAAAAACTACATATAGATAAAACAAGTATAACTGAACATAATATATTGTAATTCAAAATCGATTTCATCTGTTTTATTGTATATATAAAATTCAATTAATTATTTACTTTTTTCTAAATATAGAATGCTAAACTTGAAACATTACTCACACAACGTAATGAAGCAATAGAAATTAATCAACACAAACAAGTTAATTTAATCATTGAACGTGATAATCTTTCACAACAATTACTTGAAAAACAAAAATTTATTGATTCAATGATGAAAGTATGTTTCTGTTCCATTTATTAAATATTATGATTATGTAAAGAAAAATACTAGAAATAATTAAAATAAATGGAAGATAGGAAGACGAACTCCTCATATGTATTAACAGCCAAACTCAAAAGTAAAAGATCATTTCACTTTGAAGCATTCTCTAAAACAGTTCTTGGTGAGTGGAATATAGAATTACACTATCAAAATTAAAAATATTCGTATATATCGCATGTTCTTCAATGTTGTATATGTCTCGTATATTCGTGTCAATTTCAATTTTTTTTTCTATGTTAAACTAAATATTATGTTTTGATGTAAATTTCAATACTGAAAATAAAATAATGAATATTTTCTTTTTATCATAGGATCATCATTCAGAAGATACATCAACAGTTATAGAAAATTTTGATTCGGATGTAAGTGTTTTATTACATGATAAAGGACATTTACAAGAACAATTAGAAACAACACGTCTTTGTGTTCGACAACTTGAAGCTGATCTTGAATTAATAAAACAACAACAACAACAACAAGCTCAATATGAATTAAATGAAGAACTCAAATCTGAAAGAGATGAATTTAAGAAAAACTATGAAGATTTATTAACCAAATATGATGAGAAATCAACTAGTATCGAACAAATAAAAAATGATAAATTGAATTTTGAAACATTAAATGAAGAATTTCAAGATCAAATAAAAAGTTATCAAGAAACTATTCTTAATAATAAACAACAAATAGAACAACTTAATAATGAAATCGAAATACTTAAACAAAATCTATCTACACAAAATGAACAGAATTCAAAATCATTCGATACCCTCAAAATTGATTATGAAAATTTAACAAATGAATTACATCAAACAAAACAAACAAGAGATAATATTCAATCATTACTTGATCAAACAACTCAAGAACGAACAATATATAAAGATAAATATGAACAAATACAACAGCATGAACAAACAGGTAAAGAATGAATAATTTGATCATAAGAAATGAGCATTCTCTCTTTTCATCATCCACTGCGCTTTAATTGAAACCATAAAGCATAGCAAAAGCTCTACAATTTACAATAAAAATTGAACAATTAACTAAGGATGAACTATTCGATTCACATCTGTATTAGTCTCAATACATTCTTAGACATAGTATTTTTCTTTGTTTTTAAAAGTTGACATGATATTTATCTTGTATCTTTATAAATAATAAGCTAAAATGATTACTACATCCTGCTTTTGTAGGTTTGAATCAATGTGCCCTTCCAATGAAAAGTTTATTTTATATATGTATCATTAATTTTCCAAAATAGACAAAATTTTAGTTGACTAAATTTCAACGCTGCGAAAAATACCATTTACGTATGAAATACAAAAACTATTAGGCAAAAGAAATCATGATCAAATTATATTAACTAACGAAAAATATTTTAATTACCAAAATAAACGTATTTATGCTGTGAATCAACAGAAAACGGACAAAAGTAAATACATGAACCGAGATACTCAGTATCCAAAAAAGAATTGTAATTTGTTTATGTATTTCGAAAAGGCTAGTATTTATTTGAGCAATTAAAAAATGGAAGTGAGTAATGATTAAAATACGAATTTGCAATAATTTGTTGAGCAATTTTATATTATGAAATGTATAATAATTAATTCATTAAATTACAGTAATAAACTAATATTTGAGCAAGGAAACGTTTATATTTTAATAACAAAAAATTACTGTGTGACAAAAGCTTTTTTGGATTTAGATTATCATACATCCTTATTTTATTAATAGCATCATCTTTATTGTTGAACGTACATAGTAGCACCCATTTTCTTCTTGACTGTTTTATTTTAACTTTTTCTTGATTACCAGAAAATTCCAGTTCCATACCATTTTCACTTCCACTGTGAGAATTGAGCCATTTGTATTCATAAATTACATTTGGAAGTTTGATTTATTTTACAAACGCATATATTATATATGTGGATATCATAGTATAAATGAAAGAGAACATGAAAAAAAAATTAAACCGATAAGGAAAATACCAAGTGAAGGGAATGATTGGAAAAAATCTTGAAAGAAAGAAAAGAAAAAAGAAGAATTTATACCTCTATATTGTATATATGTAATCTACATAACATGATGAGAGGGAACGAAACTATAATATTGATAAACCTATGCTATATTTTTTATATAGGATTTTTTTTATTGCTAATTGAATATATAATTGCTCATTTGAATTTTTTACTGCTCAATTTCAATATTACTCATTTTAAACATTTTGAGTCTATGTCTTTTCGATTTCAGATTGAATTCCAAAAAGAAAATTCAACTCAACTTTTTCAACACCCTTTGGGACTACATGGAACTTCACGGAACCACAAGGGACTAGCGGACTAACATGGAACTGCATGTGACTAGAGGACTAACATGGAACTGCATGTGACTAGAGGACTAACAAGGAACTATCATGGGACTAGCATAGAACTACATGAGACGAGGAGACTAACATGGGACTAGCATAGGACTACATGAGACGAGGAGACTAACATGGGACTACGGGACTAACACGGAACTAGGGACTAACATGGGACTAGGAGAATAATATGGGACTACATGGGACTAGGAGAATAATATGGGACTACATGGGACTAGGAGAATAATATGGGACTAGGAGAATAATATGGGACTACATGGGACTATGGGAGTTTGTAGGTTTTCCATAAAGTCCTTTAGTTCTATGTTAGTCCCATGTAGTTCCATCCTAGTTCTCTAAAGTTTCATTTAGTGCCATGGTACTATTCCTATTGGAAAATTTTCAGATTTTATCTAATTATCATCGTTTTTTTGTGCACGAAAATCCAAATTACAATCGAGTGAAATTTTCCAAATCAAAGATAATCCGATTTCTAATCAAAAAAAATCTTCTAAATCTAGTACAATCTAGATTTTAATCCAAAAATATATGATTTTAATCAACATTCTACTTGATTTAAAAAATTATTTCGGTCATAAAAAGTAATCTTTTAAATCAAGTAGAATGTTGATTAAAATCATATATTTTTGGATTAAAATCTAGATTGTACTAGATTTAGAAGATTTTTTTTGATTAGAAATCGGATTATCTTTGATTTGGAAAATTTCACTCGATTGTAATTTGGATCTTCGTGCACAAAAAAACGATGATAATTAGATAAAATCTGAAAATTTTCCACTGGGTATTGTCCCTGCAATTCAATTTGAAATTGGGTTGAATTTTTTTTGAATTCAATCTGAAATTTAATAGGCCATAGCATGATTATTTTATTGCTCAGTTAGATTGCTCTACTGCTCAATTAAATATTAGTCTTTCTAAAAATTGTCGTACCTACCCGATTATATTCAAGTCTGATCAAATATTCTCATATGAAAATTATATTCAAAATATCTGTCCATTTTTTCAATTTTAAGTTAAATGACCGCTGAACAAAAAATTGATGTAGTAAGAAAACAATACTATGTCATATGCATAATAGAAATCATTAATATGATTTATGAAAAATTTCCTGTGTTTCATAAATAATAACAACGTTTTGGACTCGTGTGCATATGACGTTAAACTCAGATATATATGTCACATTAAACACAACATTTATATAAAAGAATATCAAAGGGAGGTCAGGAAAAGTGCATTGATACAACAAAAGTAAAGAAGAATAGAAAAAGAGAGTAATAAAGAACGAAATAAATATATCCTTCACCTTTTCACAAATGAGGGACATGCATAGATTCGTATTACTACATTTATGAAGAATGAGTTATTAATATAGAGATAAGTTTATACCTGATTTGAGCGTGCTTCATCTATTAGCAAAGTATATATGATATACTCGTTCCGTTATAAATTGTAGAGTGTATTGCTGTATTCTTTGGTATATCTAATCCTTTTTATGAAATATAGTAGCTGATGAAACGATGAAATTTTAAAAGCGATCATTCTCAATCATCCATTACATGAATGAACATAAAACATTCATGACAAAGAGAATTATGATTTAGAAATCGTATCATTACTCTGGCTCGTTCGAAATCCGAAAGACTGTTTATTAGAGTACTAATCTGCAAGAAAGTCCCAATAGCCCTAATGCTAACTCCATAAGAAAAAAATCGAAACTATATAATACCTAAGTTTATTATGTCATTGATACTGGCATGTTATAAGTTGTGAGTGTAGAAAGAAGCAGTGAAGTTCAAATAATAGCGCGTATAAAGAGAATAGAAATTCAAGAACCTCTGACCTGTAGTTATAATATAGGTACAATCCGAGAGACAATGAATACGAATTATTCTTAAAAATATTCTTTTAATAGTATCTGCAGATTTTTATTTTTCAAAGCTGATTTCTCAACCTGATAGGGTCTAGCAATTATTTATAGAGTAAAGATATGTGAAACGAATTTATCGTCAATGCTTATCCTAATAAATATAACTAACGGATTTTGTTTTAGTTCTTCAAGATTATTTTGAACTTTTTATTTCTAAAAGATTTTAATTTATTTTCTTTTTTATTAGATAGTAACAGTGATCAAATAAAAACTAGAATTAATAAATTAGAACATGATTATAATGAATCTCTAGCTAACTGTGCTCAATTAACTCGAATACTTGATACACAACGGAAAGAACATTTAGAAGAAATTGCTACTTTTATGAGTCAACAAACGAAGTTTGATAGTACATTAAATGAATTACGTAAAGAAAATGATCATCTTAAATCTCAAATAGATGAAATAATAAATAAACGTCAAAAAACAATGGAAATATTAAAAATGGATTTTGTAAATATTCAACAAGAACAATTATCTATATTTGAAGATGAATTTCAAATTGCAGTCCAAAATATACGAAATAAAATAATTGATTCATCTTCACAAATTAACAAACATCAAGAAGAAATCAATCATCTTGAACAGTTATTAAATGAACAAACAAATAAATCTCATCAATATGAAAAGGAATTACAAGATAAAACTTCTCATATTATACAACTTGAACAAGAATTTGAAAAATTTAAATCTCAATCAAATTTATCTCAAAAAGAACTAGTCAATGAAAATAATTTATTAAAAGAGCAATATCAACAAATAATTGAATCTAATACTGAAAAAAATGAACAATTAGCAATATTACAAAATGAATTTGATAATAAAATAGCACATATTAAAAATATAGAAGAACAACTTGAAGAAAAACAAAATGAAATCATTCAACTTAATAATACTATTGATAAATTAAAAGGAAATATTAACGAACATGACCAATTTCGACAATCTATCCAAACATCTCAAATCAATGATCGACAATTAATCAAAGAAAATGACAAAACGGTACTAAAGTAGTTTTCGAGATTTGAATATAAATTTCAACATTAAATTGAGTTCCTTAAGATCATACTTTATGATTATATTATATACTATTCATAGACAAATTCAAATGTTTCGAATATACTTTTTTCTTTTATTAAATAGATTGACACTCTCGAACAAGATCTTTTCAACCGACAATCTCCTTTAAATCAACAACAAGATTATCAATTACAAATCGAAAAATTAAAAAACGAATATCGACAAATAATCAATGGAAAACAAGAAGAAATTGATAATCTTCGCCAACAATTAATCTCTCCAAATGTTCAACTTAATGAAAAATCTGAACAAGAACAAAATGAAAAATATTTCGAACTAGAAAGAAAATTAAATAATATCCTTTCTGAAAAATCTCATCTTGAAAATGAATTAGATACTATTCGTCTTCAAATTCAAACAACTGAATCAACTCTTAATGATAATAATATTAAACCTGAACAAGCTGAAGAAAAAATCGAAGCATTTGAGGTTTGTTAATTAAAATCATTTTAACTAAACACGAGTGTAACATGTTATAACATCGAATAGCTTAAAATCTTGCCCTTATCATTTACTAAATTTCTGACAAAATAAACAATTTATCTTATTAAGATGTTAGATTTACATTGATAGTTGTCAAATGAATAAGGAATATTTTGAAAGATTTTATGCTGCTGAGATACCACATCCTGACATAGTTCATTGAGAGCTGTCTCAATATAAAATTTTGAGTCACAATTTGAAATCTAATTTTTCATATGTCCTCGAAAGACCAGTATCTCTGCAACAATAAAATTGCCGTTCAAACTCTTTCTAGAATATTCATAGCTCATTAGATGAACAAAACTAAAATAAACATATCTTTAACACTTCAACTAACAATCATGCTCACTAATACAATTGACATATCAATGTTAAAATGTATATCAAAATTAGAACATTGCAAGGAGATATTTGAATTAAAGGAAAATAGTTTAGAAGAAGAAATTGACATTTTATATGACCATTAATATTTAACGAAATATGAAAAGAGGTTCAATATGAAAGAAAAAAAACGTTGAAGAATCTAAGAATCATTCCATTAATATATATATTCAACTTTTTCTTTCTAGACTGAACGTAATTCTTATAGAAATGAAATTGAAACATTAAAAAAAGAAATAGTTTCATTAATAAATATAAATGAAGAAAATACTCGTCGAATTGATGATTTTGATATCGAAAAATTTAATTTTGAAGAAGAAATAGATGAAAAAAATCGACAAATATCAGAATATGATGAAAAAATTAGAGATATTGAATCAAATCTTAAACAAACACAAGAAAATAATACTAAATTACGTAAAGCATTACAAAAAATGAAAGAATCTAAAACTAATAATGAACCAAAAAATCCTCAAGGTAATAACAAAAACCTTCATGATTTATTTTTATTTAAAGTAAAAAAAAAATCTTTTTTTTTATTTTCAGAAATTCAATTAGAAAAAATTACTGAAGAATATGAAAAACGATTTCAACAACAAGAAAGAGAATATAATATAAAATTAAAAAGAATGGCAAAAGAAATGAATGCACAAATTGAAGAAAAAGATCAAAATTATAATCGACAACTTAATGATTTTATCGGTTAGTTTTTAAAATAAAACATAAAAATTTTTATTTTGTTTTTTTTTAATCTTAGAACAAGCTGAAAAAACTGAAAGTGATCGTATTAAGAACGCTGAACAAAGGGCAACTGATGCAGAACAACGAACAATTGATGCAGACAAAGAAATAATACAAATACGTGAACAATTACAAGTTTATTGAAAATTTTTTATTTCATTTAAATAAATATTATTTTCTAGGAAGAACAATTGAAACATTATCGAATTGTACGAGATCTTCAAATTGAAGTTCAAAGGCTTACTAGAGAAAAACCTGCGTATGTATATTTTTTGTAAATTAATTTAAAAAGTAAATTAAATAATTTTTATTTTCTAGTACATTAGAAAATTTCTCTCAAACTATAATTGAATGTAAAATATTAAAAAAAAAGATTTATTTTCAATAAGAATTTTTATCATTTAAGATAATAAGCGCGATGTTGATGATGATGATGATGATGATGATGATGATGATGATGAATTTACATTAAAATCATCTGAAATTGATTATTTAAAAAAAATTATACTTGCTTATATGACAGGAACTGATCCATTAGTAGGTTTAATTTATTGATTAATATAAGAAAATAAATAAATATCTTTATTTTATTTAGACAATGGCAAGAGTTATATGTGCTGTTCTTAATTATAATGATAGTGAAAAATCATTAATAATTGAAAATGAAAAACTTCGTCACACAGTAAATTATTTTATTTTCATTTTAATCTATTTTCTTTTTTTTTATCATTTAGCATTGGTAAATTTATCGAAATAAATCTTCTTTTATATTACAATTTTTAATTTTATTTAATCGAAAAACAGAATTACTGTTTATTAAATACTTTTTGTTAACGAAAAAAAAGAACAATATTTCGGTTTGTTTTTAGTTAATTATTTTTTATTTTTGTTTTTGTTTTGGATGATAATCGTTCTTTCTATAAAAATTATATTTATACATATATAAATTATTGTTTGGGATAATTATTCAGTAAATTTAGGTGATATGCAGTGCTGTATTATTTCTTCCTATGTTAACATTATACAAAAGATTTCGTGTTTGAAAATCATTTTTTTAAACCAAATGTAAACTCAACTAAATTTTCTTAACTGCTACAAAATTAAAGATATGATATGAATTTGTTAGGCCTAGTAGAATAACAGATGATAAACATACTGCTTAGTTGTATTATTTAATTCATTGATGACAAGTCTGACCAAAAGATTGAGGATCGAACTTTCTATAATTATGCAGACATGCATAGATACTATCAATAAATAATCAAACATATTATCTAATTAATGATCTCTTATTTGTAGCATTACTCGATATTTTCTCTTTCGATGTTTGCCATCTTAATTTCAATCATGAAATTAAATCAAATCAATGACAATGCATTTTATAATTTATTTAAAAAATACTAATTTTAAATACTTTTTTTCCACATTTCGAATTGTCGGTTCTTTTTATTTGTTTTGATGGTAAGTATCTCGCACATTAGTTTTCAAACAAATGGTCAAACTTTTTCATGCCATTGATTAAATTATTTTATATGCATATGATCATCTTCATATCAAACAACTTAACATGCAATAATCTAATTTTATTCAAATGATAGAATTAAATAAAAGTTATATTGAACAACTATACTAGAAGGTTATATAAAAGTATATATAAATAAATTACTTTCTCATACTAATCATCTATTTAACAATTGAAAGTTATCATTTTTTATTCGATTTTCAATAACAACAAGTTTTATTAATCATTGAGTAACAATTGTTAAGAATAGATATGATGCTGAACATCAATATTCTAATAAGTAGAAAACGAGTTGTTTAGAAAAACGAATTAATAGGATTTATCTATCAAGAACTAATTCTATATTATATTATATTTATCAAAAAGTATCTAGAAATTTTTCAATAAGTTTCCTATGTGAAGAAGATATTTCAAAATGATATTCATCAGTTTCATTACAGAAGTTATGATGTTTTTTGCCTCTTTATACCCGAATATCACTCTTTCTAATGTCACTTTTAGTAACAAAATAATATTCTGTTCAGTTAGTTATGGTATTATATGCCTAGAAAACAATTCTTGGTTTTGTTTATTGAATCTTGATATATGAAGAATGTGATTATGAAATACGCCAAGACTATACCATAGATTAATTGACTACAAAAGAAATAAGAGAATAAGAAAATAAATTGATGCATGAATATGAGGATGATCATCTAATATCATTTATTTGATTAGTACATTATTAACAAATCTTTTAATTTTATTTGAGTAATTGTCAAATAAAACAAGGTTTTGATGTAATTCCTGATACAACTAATTCAATTGTACTAATAGTCGAACATTTGTATTATGAAAAAAGAAGACTACATATGATTATGGACCAAAAATTAAAAGAATATATGTCAGATAGACTTCTTTCTCAGACATTATACGAGTTCTAAATTTTCTATACAGTGTTAACAATGAACAATGACATTACGAGCGACAAAAAAAAAAGCTAAATTTGCACATATGTATCAGAGATGCTTATAGTGCAAGGTAATTCTGTTCTATCCAGAAACAGGACAGAGTGAAACTAGATGGTACTCGAGATTCACGTGACCCTAAAATGCGATGAGAAGCCGAGGATTTCGACTATCGAGAAATCGAGATGTTAAAAAACGAAATAATCGTTTTCTTGATCCACTAAGAATCGATCGAATTTCTCGGAAAAATGTTTTATAGCTAACTGATTTTAGATTTTTCATAAAAATCTAATTAATTCTAACACACAGTGTTCACTTAAATCATCTAGAACATTAAAAATAATCAACAAAAATTTCTCTTTTTTATCGAATTTGTTGTAAATAAACGAAAACTTCAACCAAACTTTCAATAACAAATTATATCGATTCAATCTAGATATCTTTGTTATTGAACGCATTTTTTATGAGCTTCGATTCTCGAGATTATCGCTATAGGAAACAACAAATTTTGTTCCGTACGTTGAGAAAGTAAGAAAAATAAAAAAAAGAAAACTCACGAAGAATTACATAAATATTTCTTCGCATTGTATTAAAGATGTTTTTTTTTCATTCTATCCTGACATGAGGTAGAATAGGATAGCGTAGAGTGAGATCTTCATACCCTCTAAATTTGAATATCAAGTTCTTGTATTTTTATTTTTAATGAGAGCGTTTTTTAGTGGTCTTTGAGAGTCAAAAATCGAAAATATATTACAGATGCAGCATAGCAATTCGTACTTCAAGTTACCTTTTATACATATGTAAAATAATTAGGCGAATATTCAGATTGATATCACTTAATAAATAATTATAATTACATACCTTTAAACAATTAAGAATTGATTATAATCAAAAACAATCCAAATAATCAAGATTTTTTCGACTGTTCCATTTATTATGGATTAGAATCAATTCAAAATTCAAAAAAAAATTTGATGATATTCGACACAAATCAAAGAAAATTCGTTAAAGATTTTGCCAAATACCACTCACGAATACAAGATCCACTAAACGATATCTATATGGAAAGTAAAAGACTAAAAGTAGTTAAAGAATTCAAATATTTAGATTCCATTTGGATGAATAAGATATCCTTGAAACCAGTAATTGATAAAATCCTTGAAAACATTTAAAAAAATGTTTTAAGATAGAAGAAACATGGTAAAATCCTCACAAAAGATGTTCTGCAAAGATGATTTCTTCTTTACCGTTTTCCATATTTCACCTGAATATTTACCATATATCCGCTTCTACCAAAAATCCAAAAAAGAATTGATTGAAAGGAAAGTTAGAAATCTTTTGCCAGAACAACCGTTCTACTCCAAATTACAGGTGAAAAGTGATGAGAAGATTATGTAAAAAGATATGTAAAGGAAACTTTAGAAAAAAATTAAGAAATCAGATTTAGAGCGCTTCATCTCCCTTTTATAATGATAGATTTTACTGAGATGTGTTTCAAGAAAGTAAAACTGTTCACCGAGATATTGTTTCGAATGAAACCAGTTAGACACGTGTGACAGGCATCAAATTAGTTTTCGGCAAAGAGTGCGTGCCTCATCCCTATCTAATTGGTTAATAACTAGAGATATGGGTTTATTGATCATTTTTATTGTTTTGAATTTATTTCAAAAATTTTGTGAATATTTCGGATTGATCTTCAGTTCATTTTCAACACAAATGACAAGTGAAAGATACAAAAATTAAGTGGAAAGTATAGTCATACAAGTCATATGTAATAATTTCTGTATTTTTCATTTGTCATCTGTGTTGATGATGTACTGACAATCAGTCCGAAATATTCACAAATTTTTTGAAATAAATTCAAAGCAATAAAAATGATTAATGAACCTGTATCTCTAGTTATTAATTTATTTAAATATAATTCATTGAATGAAATCCATATCTGATTGGTAACCCTGCTAATGTGGCATCTTTGAAATTCGTTATGCCTCTGTATGTGTTTTATTACTCACAGTTATGAGTAATCAAACAGCTGTGAATGTGTACGGTATTTTCTTTGAGCACTTCGACGTGTCACTATCAAGAAAGCAAAATCAAAAAAAAGTATGTTAAGGTTTGTTCTACATTTGTTTTGCTTGTTACATTTGCATTTCTTTGTTTTCTTTTATATTATATATATTTTACTTCTGAAATATCTCTCTCCCTCTTTCTTTTCTGTGTGCTTGGGTAATTACCCAAAACATTCTTTTCTTTCTTTTCTTTATTTAATATGAAGTGGATATATATTGTATGCGTCAAAATACTTTGCCTTATTCATCTCATTTCAATATAACGCATTATCCACATAAGCCTAGATGTAGATGTTGCTGTCATTTGCCTGTGAAGAAAAAATTTGGTAATGTTTTCTTGAATAAAAATGATTACTTATAATAAGATTTTATAGATCTTAAAAAATATCATTCATTTCTGATATAATGTTCTCCTGATTTTAATTTTCGATTAATTGTATCCGAAAAAGATAAGATTTTATGACATATTTCTATAAACAAGTCTTCTCTCATTAGAGTTATTTTACAAGTATAAAAAAAAACGTTTTTCTTTATTCTTCATAATAATGATTTTATTTTTTCTTGTTCTTTTTATTATTTCACTGATAGCATGACACTCACTCAATAAATATTTTTAAATCTAAAAATAAATACGTAGATTGCTTATTATCATGAGTCAATACTTTTTTTTATTTTTGATAGAACGAGAAAAATAATTTTTTTTTATTAACTTCGATGGTAGTTTCCAGCGTAGATATTAACATAATACAATGGGTAGATATTTCTACTCATATATAATGGGATTTTTGGTGTAGTGACAATTTTCTATCAAATTTTAATTGGAGTCGTATATATTCATTCGTTTTCTTCTCATATATTTGTTTTTTACTATTTTCCTTCTTGTTTTTTCTTTTCTGTATATTATATACACTTGGATTTTTCCATCTCTATCTATCACATATGTTATTCCTTTCTTCTCGTTCTCTAAATGTCATTTATTCATAACTATTATGTCGAATGGAATTTACCCTCATCACTTGATGGAAATTTCTTATAGATATATGATTCACTAATGAATAAATAAGAGATGTGATACATGAGTACATTCATCTTGTCTTATCATTCCTTAGACGATCACGAGTTAGCCACTTCATACAGTATTCTAATTATTATTACATTGTTTTAGAAAAAGACTGATTCAAAGAATTGATACTATTATTCAATACACTTCAAACAATTTTATTCAGATAAATCAAAACAGAATATAACAAGTAAGTTTTTCACTATTTATTTAAGAAAAAAAGTTGATGTACATTCAATCTAACATATTATTATATATCTTTATTCTCTCTAATTCCTTTGTTTTAATTATACAATCAATTAAATGAAGAGTTTTGTCTTTCCATTCATTTAGATATTCTCTGTGACGTAATTCGTTTTTCGAATGATAATGACCTGTTTATCCAAACTATTCTTAAAATTTTATATTTCATATATATAATACTTAACAAAACTAAATGAGATAGATGCACTATTCGGATTCTAAGAAAAATGCATAAAAATGATTTGACAAGAGAACGTTTCAAAGTATCAAATCGCTTTTGAATCAAGTACGTATATGCTCAAAAGATTGACTTTGATGACCTATTAAATATCCTAGAATAGTTTCATTCTCTAGGTTTCGTAAGCACAGATATACGCTAATTATTGTACTATTGTAATTTTATCTTTGATATCTTGACTGAACACAGTATGAACTGACTCAAATATATACATGTCATTAGTAAGATTTGAGGAAGAGATGGTATAAGTGGATATTTTCAACAAGATGCTTTACAAAAAGTGTAAAATGTAGCTAAAATGCAGTCCTTTTGCTAAAAGGAACTGAAATGTTTTTCATATTTGGAATGATTTCTTTTGTTGAATAACAACCAGAGTATAAAATAAAACTTTCTTTTTACCTAAATTAACCTTTATTCCTTTGCCGTTTTATTTTATTAATTAGCAACAACAACCAAAAACTGTCATAAATATGTCAAATGAAATAGAGATGAATTTAGAACATACAGAAATTCATCGATTATTTTATGTTGATGATATTAATTGGTCAAATGATAAAGAATGTAGAATAACAGGCGATTTTCAAAATATGCCAAAGGTTATTGATATCCTTCGTCAATTAGATCTTACAACAGCACAAATATATGGTATATTTGGTGATAATATTGCTCTTGAAAAATTTCTACATTCATTATTTCCAAATGCTTACAATCAAACAGAATCATTATTTAATAATTCTAATCAAATGCCAACTATGTGGGCAGTATTCAATAGTATGAATGTAGTTTTTTTATTAATCCCAAATGAAAATATATGTTTGGAAAAAGAATATTATTTTATTACTGTTATGCAAAGATTTTTACAAGATATGTGTCAAACTATTATTATTTGTCCATCAGAAATATTTTATAAAAATTTTTCACATGAACATTCATTTCATGGTAAACCTCATGGTTCTCGAACATATAAATTAGTAAAAAAAGAATTAGTTAATATTGAAGCACCACAAATGATAAAATTTGATGATAAAAATATTTTAAAATCTTTATTAGATGAACATTGTCAAAATGTTTTATGTACAAATAGTTCTCAAGTTACATATTGTGTTCGAAAAACTTTTGAAGAATCAAATACAAATATAAAAAATAAAAAAATAACACAATTAAATGAACTTTTACAAATTCATTTTGATATTAGTACAGCTGATTTACGTACAGTTTTAAATCTTTGTGATCAAAATCAAATATTTTTATCTAATAAACAAAAAATAGAAATAGAAAAAATTATTACAACTTATGTACAATTATATAATAATGAAATAGCAAATATTGATTATGAAGCTAAATCATCTGTTCAAGATTTAATTGGTATTCCAAAAGTATTAGGTTCTTTAAGACATGATACAGAAAAAGATTTTCGAAAACATTTATATCAACTTACACAAAATTGGTTAATCAATCCTAAATATTTCGAAACAACTAGTGAAACACATACTGATTTTCTTCTTGGTTCATTAAATAATCATTTAAGAAATATACATGGTTCTGTTAATATTAAACCTCAACAACGTATAGATTTTATAAATCGATTAAAAAAAATTGATAAAAAAAATGATATACGTCATTTACAAGAAAATTGTATTAAATTAATTTTATTAGAAACACAATCTGAAAATCAACTTGATGTTCATTTTGATATTCATCCATTATATTATATTCCACAATTTGATAATGAACATCATTTACAACATATATCTATAAATGCTTCTACTCCAATTC